>JAQZBX010000947.1:63256-92575 GCA_029593785.1 Cabassous unicinctus | reverse complement strand
CATTTTTGTAATCTAAAGCTTCCTTAAAAATAAAAAGAAAAATTAGAAATAAGCAAAAATGGACTATATCATGAAAGTAAAATGACAACCTATACAATGGGAGAAAATATTTGGAATCCACATAGGTGAGAAAGGTTTAATACATAGAATGTATAAAGAAATCCTTCATCTTAACAACAATAAGACAAACAACCCAATTTAAAAAAAATGGGCAATAGACTTGAATAGACATTTCTACAAGGAATATATACAAATGGCCAAAAAGCACCTGGACAAATGTTCAACATCATTAAACATCAGGGAAATGCAAATAAAAACCATAATGAGATATCATTCCACACCCATTAGAATAGTTATTTTAAAAAAATGAAAATAACCAGTGTTATTGAGGATGTGGAGAAATAGGAACACTCATTCATTGCTGGTGGCAATGTAAAATGGTGCAGTGACTATGGAAGTCAGTTTGGTGGATCCTCAGAAAGCTAAGGATAGAACTACCATATGAACTGGCAATCCCACTACCAGGTATATATCCAAAAGAATTTAAAGCAAGAACTCAAACAGATATGTGTACATCAATGTTCATAACAGCATTATTCATAATTGACAAAAGGTGGAAGCAAACTAAGTGTCCATCAACCAATGAACAGGTAAATAAAATATGATATATAAATAAAATGGCATGTTATCCAGCTATAAAAGGAATGAAGTCCTGATACATGCAACAGCATGAATGAATCTTGAAGATACCATGTTGAGTGAAATAAGACAGACATGAAGGGAGAAATATTGTATGATTTCACTGATTTGAAACAATTAGAATAAGCAAAATCTTAGAGTCCTAATCGAGAATATAGGTCAGGGTAGGAAAAAGGGTGTTAATGTTTAAAATATACAGGGTCTCTAGTTGGAATGATGGAAATGCTTTGGTAATGGATGGTGGTGATGATAGTAAAACATGAAGAATGTAATTAACAGCACTCAAATATGTATCTGATGAGATTAAAAGGGGAAATATTAAGTTGTACATATTATAATAGAATAAAAGTTTTGAAAAATGAATGGAACTACACTGCACAAACAGTGAACCCTAATTTAAACCAAGGAATATAGTTAATAGTATAATTATAAAAATGAGATATCATCATTTTAGGGTTGTATATGGGAATCCTGTATTTTGTGTATCATTGTTCTGTAAACCCACAACTTCTCTAATAAAGAAAAAGAAACATTTCATATAATATGGATCTGCTTTAGATTGAGTTTGCCTATTTTTTCACTGAAATAGCCTTTGTTTTGCCTTCCTTTTGGAAAGATATTTTTGTTTTGCATAAAATTTTGTATTGACAGTTTTTCTTTCAATATTTAAATGTTTTCCTCCATTGTCTCTCATTTATCGTTTCTGATAAAAAACCTGATGCCATGTTTTTGTTTATTTCTCAAATCACAACATATCTCTCTTATCTGACTACATTTAATATTTTCTTTTTATCACTGATTTTGAGCAATTCGTTATGATGTGCCATGAAATCATGCTCTTTTGGTTCTTGTGCTTTGGGCGTGTTGAGCTTCTTTGATCTACGAGTTTATACTTTGCATCAAATTTTCAAAATTTTCAGTAATTAATGTTTCAAATACTTATTCTACCTCCCATTTTGGGGACTTCTTTTAAACTTATATTATGCCACTTGAAGTTGTCCAATAGCTAAGTATTTCTCTGTTCATTTTTAAATTATTTTTTGTCTGTTTCATTTGGATTGTTATTATTTGCTATATCTTCAAGTTCACTAAAATTTTCTTCTGCAATGTCTAATCAGCCATTAATTCTCTCTAGTGTATTTATAAACTCAAATTTAGGAAGTTTTTTCCTAGAAATATATATTTGCATCATTTTTTAGGTTTTCCATGCCTTTATTATCTTTTACAACACATGGGATACAATTACAACTTTTTAAATATCCTTTCCTATTATTTCCAGCATCTCTTGCCAGCTGTAGCACAGTTTTAATTGATTTTTCTCTTCACAATGGGTTTATTTTCCTGCTTGCCTTGCATGTTTTGCATGTCTAGAAATTGGTGTTCAAAATGTCAGATTTTATTTATTTTTTTCCTTTATTGAGTACTGATTTTTTTTCATTCTTATAATATTATTGATCTTTGCTAGGTATTTAGAAAAATTAACTTGGAAATTGTTAAACCCTTTCATAGCTTGCTTTTATGATTTGTTATGTAAGATAAGAGCAGTTTTTAATTTAGGGCTAATTATTCCTCAGGACTGAGTCAAGATCCTGTTTGGTTTCTCTACTAAATGACTTGTGGATTATGAGTTTTCATTTCCTGGAGTCAGAGATTCCACCCTCTGCCTGTTCTGTAGCCTTAAAACTTGGAAGAAATTACAACATTGAGGTGGAGCCAGTGGCCACTAGATGCTTTCGGGGCAGGGAGAAGGAAAAGCAGTTGTAATACAAGGGCTTTTTTGGGACTTGGGAATTATCCTGAGTGACATTACAATGACAGATATAGGCCATTTTACATCAGCATATACCATGCAGAACTGTGTGGGAGACAGTGTGGTCTACAATGTGAGCTATGGTCCATGCTTAGTGGCAAAGCCCCAGGATGTGTATATCCATTGCAGGTGATATGCCACAGTAATGAAGGATGTCTATATGAGAGGTTATGGGAGCCTTGGGAGGTGGGGAGCATTGGATCCCTGTAATTTTTGTGTAACACTTATGTAATCTAAGCATCTTTATAAATAAATAAATAAATAAATAAATAAATAAATAAATAAATAAAAGAAACAAGAAAAAAAAAAAAACTCTCTAAAGGCAGTAAGCTGGGAAAATCTTAAGGTCTACCTCCTTGGAGTCTTATCTTTCTGAGATCACTGCCTCTTGTTGCTTGAATTCCAGTGTCTGAAACCATTTTTTTTTTTTCAGCTATTTTCCCCAGGATTTTTGTTGTTACAGTTGTTATTGTTTCAATGGGAACGAAAGATATCCTTGTTACTCCATTTTGTCCATCTTGTTTGGAAATGCAGCCCACAGTCTAAGATTTTCATTTGCCGTCTTAGCATCTTAGGAGACCAGAGTTACACAAGCGACATATGATGTGTTGGTCCAATTTAAATTCTGGGAAAATACCCCAATACAATTTAAATTTACTGGATAGCCATATTACCAGTATTGTGTTATATCCGTGGCTATAGGTTGAGCTTTTTTAGCCAAATAATATGTGTTGATTATCTATCATCTATCTGCTCCAAATTTAGACTTTTTGCCTGTTCTGTGAAAATGGACATGGACCTTTAAATATTTTTCCTTTGTTAGTTCACACAAGACAAAAATTTTCAGTACTGAGCGCTGGTGGCAATGGGCAAAGTGTTGGTGCAGCCTGGCTCCCCTGTGCTTGTTGGGTAGGCTTGTGTAGTGTCTGCACTTCTCCATTGACTACTTTAGAACAAGGAAGCCAGCAACATCCTGTGGCTAATAGCTTCCTCTGGCACCATACTCTTGGGTGGATTTGTAGCAGCCCGCACCCTGGCATGTTATCTTAGTGAGGCACCTCTACATAAATTACCTTCACTGGCAACCTAGGAAGAATTTCTTGCAAGTTCCAAATGGTAGATTTCCAGCAAGTCCCCACAACAACTTCTTGCCATGCCCTCTTCAACCAGGTCTGTAACTCATTCAGGCTTAGGACAGGAAGTGGGAGCTCTTCCTTAGTGTTCTATCTCAGTTCTAGGGATAGTGCATGCTCCTTATAGTTACTATTCCTACATATTTCATAGTTCTCTTTGCTTCTTATTTGTCCATCTCTCATTACACTAATCCTCTATAACAGTTTATTAGTATTTATATGAAAATTTCTTTATTTACGCTATCATCTAACACTAATGGTCTTTTGTTTTCCCTCTTTATAATATTATTGAAATTCCTCTCATTGTTTTACAATATCCAGACCTCCAGTTTGTCTTGATTTCTCCATTGAAAGGAAAATACAACTCCCCAAAATGGCTTTCAAGGCTCTACATGATGCTCTACCCACCACCTTTCTATTATCATCTCTTGTCACACATCTTCTTTTATTAAGGTCAAAATTAAGCTTGGTCCTTTGATGTGTAAAATTGTGTATTGTACTATTGTTCATTCTGTTTGAAGTGATCTTCCCAAACATATTCATGTGGATGGCATATAATCCTCAAAATTTCAGCTCAAGTACTATCTCCTCAAAGTGGTCTTCCCCAATGTTTCTATTGAAAATAATCTACCATTCTTACTCTGTGTTATTCTTTATCACATTAATTATTTTTATTTCGTCCATAATAATTATTAGTTTCTGAAGTTATGTCATTGTTTTTGGTTTATTTTGTATTTCTTTTTATAACCTCCCAAATGCATACACTCTAAACTATAACCTATGCAAATGAGAAAACTTTGTTTTCCATTGCCATATTCTCATTGCTTAGAACATGGCCCAGTACATAAGAGATGAATAATAAGTTTTTTTTAAAGGATGGATATATAAACCTGGTGGTAATGCCTTCATTCCAAATCCCTTAAGTTCTTAATCTAGATTGCCCCAATTTTGGTAAACTTAAGAGTTTTATGCTCTTATAAGAGATGATAAAAAATATCCAGGCTTAATGTATTTAGTGGAAAAATGATTCATGGTTGAAATGTGATGTTTGATTTATCACACCTCATAATAAATGTATGATGCTTAGTTTATTTGGAACTCAAGATAGTATGGTCGGTGAAGTAATATGGAAAAATGAAAATGTATTACTGACTTTTTTTGCTCTGTGAATAAGTATCCAGAAAGCTCTCAGAGATATACAGAAATGGGAATAGATATTTGCTTAAAATATTTAACTATTTGAATAATGTTATTCTACTATTTAAGTGATACTAATATTAAATGTTTACAGTGGTTTACAGTATATTGGATGTTTTCATATGTATAATATTATTAATCCTAATCAAAATCCACGATTAATATTGGGAATCTGCCCACCAATCTTTCCAGGTTTTAGAATAAGAGAAAGTACACAGGCAGACTCCAAGGCCTTCATGCTCATCCAGGGTAAAAAGCACAAGAGAGATGAATGTTCTGTATGACTTCTTAAACTTACTCAACAGGGGTAGCATTCAGCAGTGGTCTGGGAGGATGGGGTGTGAGCATGAATGTTAATATTTATCTCTCTCCTGAGAAATACACCCAGAGGCTCTTCTTATAGAAAATGAATATATGTGTTACTTTCTAGACTAGGAGTACCTTGACCTTTGTCAAGTTACATTATTTAAGAAGAGAACACAGTAAATAGAACATTCATCAATCAGTCTAGTAGTTTTCTGCAGGTCGTTTATATTGATTAGTCTTTTATCCTGTGTTATTTGTGAGTTGCCTATTTTCTGGGCTTCCTTTTTAATAAAAACTAACATTTACTGGCAGCATTGAAAGCTAGATATCCTTTTAAATTTCCAGGTACTACTGATATAATTTAGAGATTAATTAATAGTGACATAGAGAGCATAAGTGACCCTCACAAGACCACACAGCTGCTAAGAGGCAAATCAGCGATTAAAGGCAGTTTGCCTGCACCAGACCAAATATTGAAAAGCACTCCTCAAATGTCTCCCTTAAAAGGAAACTTATCACACTGAACTATGCTCAGTTCTGTGAATCACCTGAACATAATATATGAGCAGCTTGACCTCCAGTGTACTTTGTGCTGTCTTTAAACTCAGAAAAGGGATCTAATTAATCAGTGTGGATTGGGCTTTCTAGTCACTTTTCCCATTGTGATATCATCCAGGCTGGAGCTGGTAGTATAAGGCAAACCCCAGAGCTAAACTACCTGAGTTTGAAACTCAGATGCTTTATTTTATAGCTGTTTGAACTTGTTTAAGTGGCTTAACCTCTCTGTGGCATTTTCTACATCTTTCTTATGCACCTACTAGGCATCATGTTCTAGGCAACGGAATATAGGAATGAAAAACAGTTTCTCCCCTGGTGGGGATTTTACTTTAGTGTGTGTGTGTGTGTATGTGTGTGTGATGGAAAGATAATAAATATGAAATAAAAATAATGACATATCAGAAACTAATATTATTATGGATTTATAAAACAATAAGTAATATCATAAAGAGTGACTGAGGGTCAGGGAGGGTAGATTATGTTAGATAGAGGAGTTGAGGAACACCACTCTGAGGACATGGTATTTGAGCTAAGATTTTGAGTTTTGTGAGGTACCCATATAAATACCTTTGGGAAAACACTCCAATACGAAGCAAATTGGTGAAAAAAAATAATTAAGAAAAGGAGGAAAGAAGGAAGGAAAGTAAAAGGAAAGGAGGAAGTGACATGATAGTCATTAGTGGAATGATTAGTTAACAATATGTTGTCAAGTTATGAGAGCTTAGAGATACTTTGGTGGTGGCAGTGAGAAAGGAGCTAACACGAGGATGTAAACACAATTCTGTAGGCATAATCAAGAATTTATGGTTGATAATTGTTCATTGTGAATAGACTACCAGATATGTATATAATTTCAGGCCTGAGGGATAAAAATTTGTTTTCTTAATAGATAAAATATTGCATGGAAGATCTTCTTTGCTCAAGTCTGTTCAAAATATAAGGAACTCCTAACAAGGAGATGATGATTGACAATGACCATTCCAAGGAACTGAGAGAGTCTACAACTACAAGCAATCCATCTGCCCCATGGGATGTAAGGCACTCTCAGAGGTGGAGTGGGCAACACCATCCCTGAATCTTCAAGATTGGAGAATCAACGATGGACTAGAGTAGACTTACTGGTATTCTAGTATAAACTTAATCTGATTTTAGCAATGGAAGAAATTTTATCATTGATGTGGAGGCAGTGGCCACTGGAGGTTCTGAAGGGCGGGAGGGGGAAAAACAGGTGTAATTTAGGGACATTTTTGGAACCTGGGAGTTGTCCTGAATGACATTGCAATGACACATACAATCCATTATATACCTTGTCATAACACAAAATTGTGCAGGAGAGAGTGTAAACTACAATGTAAACTATAACCCATCCCTAGTGGCAATGCTCCAAAATGCATTCAACAATTGCAATGAATGTACCACACTAATGAAGGTTGTTGTCATTGTGGGAAAATGTGGGAGGGGTTAGAAGCAGGGCACATGGGAATCCCTTACATTTTTTATGTAACATTTATGTAATCTAAGTATCTTTTAAAAAAATAAAAAGTATATTAAAATATATATATAAGGAACTTATATATGGTAGATTGAATTGTATACCCTGGTTTAGACATGTTGGGCTTTAATCTGGATTATTGGAGATGATTATAAGCAAAAGGAAATTCAAATGGCGGAAGAAGCCATGGGGAGCAGCCAGAAGCTGGAAGTCCACTGAATCCAGAAAAGAAGGGAGACAACACCATGTGCATTGCCATGTTACAGAAATTCCAAGGACCAAGGAGCACCAGAATCCAATCCCAGATGACAATATTCTTCCGGGAGAAAGCATTGCCTTGCTGATACCTTTGAAGGGGCTCATCATCTGCCATATGCTTGGAAAGGGCAGGCTCTTGTGCCCCATTTTTCAGAAGAGTGGCCATACTGCAATGCTCAGAGATGGTGAGACCTGTGCCCTGGTGTTCCCAAAGAGCCTGGCCACTGTTTCATTACTGAGAGAGGGAGGGGCCCTCATCCCTGAGTTTGGGAACAGTTTGGCCACTGCACCAGTGTTTGGAAGGGATGGAGCTACCATTCCATCAGACTGAGAGGATGAAACATTAATCTATAGCTGACTCTCAGGCCTTGAAATATACTGAAGCTCATTGTGTTGGGTTTCAGAATTGTTTGGGACTGATGAGGCTTATTTTCTTTGCAATTTCTCCCTACTGTAATGGGCTTGTAACTTGTTTTCTAGGTATCCTCAGGCAGAGGAATTTTGTCCCAGGCAGACCACCCCCATAGCTGATTTTGAGGAGACTTTGTATTTAACATTGTTACTGAAATGACTTAAGGTTTTTGGGATGTTGTGATGGAATGAACATGTATTTTGGGGCACCAGAGGGCACAATATGGTAGACTGAATTGTGCTCCCCAGTTTGGACAGGCTCTTGGCCTTGGTCCACATTCTGATGAGTTGGGCCATTGTAAATAAGATCTCTAGAAGTTGTTACTTCAGTTAAGGTCTGGCCCAAATGAAACAGGTTGGGTATTAATCCAGATCACTGGACTCCTTTATAAGCAGAGTTAAGTTAGATGGAGAGGGATGCCATATGGTAATACAAGAATCTAGATAATAGTTGAAACTGGAAGAGACCGAAAAGACCCTGGTATGTACATTGCCATGTTACAGAAGAGCCAAGAACCAAGAATAGCTGGCAACTTGCATCAGAATGCCACAGTCTTCTGGGAGAAAACATCACCTTACTGACACCTTAATCTTGGACTTGTAGCCACAGCACCATAAGCCAATAAATACCTATTTTTTAGGCCAACCCACTGTATATTTGTTTTAGCAGCTTGGAAACTATCGTACTTAACTTCATGGACTCTGGAGACACAATCTTCTCTATGCCACTTACTAAGTTTGTGACCTTGGGCAAGTTACTTAATCATTCTGTAATTCTTTTTCCTCATCTGTAAAATTAAAATAAAACATTATCTCCTTTATGTGGTTGTTATGTGAACTAAATTAGTTACTAGTGGTTAGAGCCTTAAAATTGTTCCTAGCACATGGTACTAGATAAGTGTTGTTAAATTATGTTTTAGTTGGTATCTCTTAGAGATATGATATAGACAATTATAGATTGTGCTTTGAAAAAAGATTACATATTGAAATGCATATTTGAGAGTCAGCAGAAAAGTGGCACAGAAAGCCATGAGAAAGATGCAATCATATAGATTCTGGAGAGAAAAATAGTCTCTTTCCTTCAATCTCCATGCCCAAAAGAAATATCTTTCAATTATTTTAGTTGTTTCTTCTAGATTTATCTCATTTACCTAAATATATAAAACTACCATGTTCAGATTTATGAATTATAGATATTATTAAATTTATATTATGGTAGATAAGGATTGTAGCTCTTATATCCCTGTCTTACTTCTCACCATTCTGTCAACATAGTGATAACACAAATTTTGTTTAAATCCTTATTATGATTATAAAAATATTTTTCTCTATTTGAGACAAGCAATGTATTTTAATTGCATTTCCATTTTGCACAGCATTCTGTTTTATTCAAATAACTGATTGTATTTTTTCATTTGCATAACTTCTTTGGAATTTATGGCAAAATTTTACCCATCCTCTAAATGATCTTTAATATACTCCTCACCATAATTTCCCTCATATTTAATTTCATTAAAAAATCAAATAGTTCATTTTCCCTGTTGGAGATGAGCTTCTGCAGTTTTTCTTTCTCCTACTTCACTCTGCGCAGCTATAGATCTAGGATTTCCTTTTAACATCATCCTGGGAATCTCCTCCTTTGATCCCAGTCCCCATTCCAAATGCATTTCTTGTTTTGGGGTCATTGCCTCAATCATAAGTCTCTTGCTTTTCTCCCCTAAGATATCCTGAGAAAGGAGAAGAGGTCAGGAAAATTTGTTGAAATGGTATTTCTGAGAATATCTTTTTTACACCTTTATACATCAGGTCCTTGATTGAAATTTACTTTCCTTTATAATATTAAAGGATTGTGCCATTGAATTCTGGCTTCCAATAGTACTGTTCAGAAACTTGATACAATTTATATGTCAAATTCTGCTTCAGTGTGGCCTCATTTTAGCTTGTTTTTTTTCTTATGAGGAGTTTTAATATATTTTATTTTTGTCTAATTTTCTGAAATTTTACACTGATATGGCCCCATATGTATCCATTTCATTAACTGATCTGGCAATTAAGTGTGCACTTTCCATCTAGATACTTAATACCATTCAATTATGATAAGTTTTCTTTTATTATTTCTTCGAACATTTTCTTGCTACTCTCCTCCCACCTACCGCTCCATCTCCTACTCTCACAAGAATTGTTTTAACTGCATATTGACCTGCCTGAATTGTTCCTCTATTTGTCTTATCATTTTTATCTCTTGTCCTTCTCTTAGTGTTTTTGTTCAGACCTTTGGGACATTTCCATAACTTTATCATCCACATTTTTATTAGTCTATATGTCTATTAATTTTATGTATCTAACCATTAATGTCCAAGATTTTTAAGGCTTTCTGATTTTTTTTTTCTTTCCTTAGTACCCTATATCATAAATGTAACATGTTTCCTTATCTCTGAGGACATGGTCTTGAGTTACTTTTTATTATTTTATTTTGTAGATGTTCTCTGATTATATTGTTAACATGCTTATTTAAAAGTGATGAATTAAAAGGTTGATTTAGAACATCTGATTGTACTGAGATCTTCACTGCATCACCTTTAGGTAAGTAGGAAGCTTTTTCTTTTAAATACTTAAAATTTCAGTACCTGAAGTTAATTCAGTTACTTCAGGGAAGGATTTCTAATTTCTTGTTTAGGATAGATGAAACTGGTTGTCAGAAATGGGAGTTGTGATGGAGGGTAGAGAGAATTTGGGGAGTGCTCTGAGCATTAAATGTAGCAGACCTCAGCTGTTGTACTAAAATAAGAGATGCGCCTGTGTGGCACTGAGCACTGGTCAAGGCAAAAAACATACTGATTAATGGTGTTGCTTATAAACCATACGTCCAGGTGGGTTTCATGAGAACTTGTACCAGCTTCTCAATACTATTTATAGATAATGGTAAGATTGGTGATTTGCACCTTGTCTTGGCAAGATTGAGATCAAAAGAGAGCAATGCCATTGAGGCTGATTATGCACTAAAGATAAGCCTAAATGAATAGCGGGGTATAAGAACCCAAGGACAAGACTACATTTTGGGATTCATTGTCCTGAGATGTTCTGTGTGCATGTTGGTGGTTTCTAATCGGAAAAAGTTTATCCTATGTGGTCACTACAGAAGGAGCATAACTGTAGCCAGCATCTGCTGTGCACACCCATATTCTAATGTAGTTGCTATGTTGTAACATTTTAGGAACAGTTGTAGATTTGTAAGCATTGACATATGAGTCCTGTAAGTTTTTTAAGCAACTAGACACTGTCCAACTGCCATTGTTAATGCAGAAGTCCTGCTTGTCTTACATTCTTTACTTTATTCCCAAGTTTATCCTGGTTCCTCACCTAAGTTCTTTGCTATGTGTTGTGTTTCCATGTCTGCAGTCTCTGGCTTAATATCTTCATAGAACATCCCTTCCAGTTTCTGTGGGAATGGTTTAGTTTGAGAATTTAGTGATCAGTTGGGCTTCTCATATTGACTTTCAATTCATTCCTTGTTTTATATATTGATCACTTTAATCCACCATTTTTCCATATGCACCCCTAATACCTGATGTTTTCATGGATTTGATGGGGGAATAAGTTTATTATCTTTTTTCATTAGAGAATATGTGAATTACAGAACAATCATGCAGAAAAAACAGTATTCTCATATATGATCCTATTATTAACACTTCGCATTGGTGTAGAACATTTGTTATAAATGGTTTAAATTTTCACTTTTATCTGAAAAGTCATTTTTTCATTTTTTATTATGCTTTCTAATTTTATCTATCATAGCTCAAGGTTGCAGATGCTCTCCTAGTTTTATTAAAAATTTAACCTTCTCCACAAGTCACAGATATACATATACCTCTTTTAAAAAATTACCAAAGAAAGTGAGTAATCTTCTCTTAACCAGGATTTTTTTCAAATCAGAAGGCAAAATACCCCCACTAAATGGTTTTGAGCACATTGGATAGACTGGAAGATTACTGATTTCTCTCTTTTTTTGGGGGGGGGGGGGGCTCCATTCATTAATCCATACCCCAAAATTCGTATGTTGTGGGAGGACAGAATATAAGGACAGGAGACTGCCTAAGCATGCCAGTAAAAAGGGGAAGATGATGCATATGCTTTCTCCCAAGTGGGAAAATGCTTTGACCCATTTTACCTATTGTACGCACTTGTAAGAAGGAAAGAGAAGAAAGTTCTATTTCATTTAATTTTCCTTTTAAATTCAATGATTCTAACCTACAAGTCAATATGACTCAGTCAGTTTTCTGGAGTCTAATATTCATGTGTATTTCTTCCAATTCGGAAGGAGTAGGAGGCAAGATTGGAGAGATGGATAGAGAGATTTCTCTCCTTCATTCTTTCCAAGGCAGCCTGTTCATGAAGTTGCTTTTTTGCCAAAATACACCTTCTTGAAAATCTTATTCATATATTCTAACTCTGACCTTTGCACCTTTCAATCTAAATTTAAACTTTCTTCCATAATTAAATGGATTTTTAATGTCTTTTCTCTAAGCATTATGAACTATTAATGTTAGCTATTCTTAATCTGACACAGTTTTTCATCCCTTATTTTCTTACTCATTTTTCTAGGTTTGCTCAAATTGTTGACGTCCTTTTAAAATTGTGGAGTCTAGGATATCATGTCAAATTCATGTATCATATGTAGTCAAGATGGGACCTTTCACAATTGGCATTTGGAGAGGAAAAATTAAGAACAGGACTATAACAAATTCTCTTCTTCCCAGGAATGCCTGAGACAATGTTGACCTTGACCACACCTCCTTATGAGTACTCCTTGGAGTTTACTAGCAATAAGATAACAGGAACTTCTTATCTGAGGTTGTTTTTAAATAAACACTTGGTCTGCTATATGGTTTACTGACTGTAAGTCTGGAATATATGGAGTTACAGGACCCAGCTGGCTAGAGAATGGATGTTAGTCACTTAGTCTCTTTTTTCTTCATGATAAAAGGAACATAAACTAATAAGTTTCAGCCTCCTCCAAACTAAGTGGTAACACAAAAACATTTAGCATAGGCTCTCTTACACTGGAACCAAAAAGCATCCCAATTCATATTAAAAGGATTTCTTGGTAGTCATATCTGATGGTGCAGACCATTCCAGAGATCTAACTATGTTAAAGTGCACTTTTTATTTGCTTGTATACTTAGGTAATTATTAGTCAATTTTGGTGTGGATTAGATTCATGATTTGTGTGAGGCTGCTTTGCAGAATCAACTCTTTGAGATATCACAGCATGAATAGAATTCAATATTTAGCTTTATGGGCAATCAAAGTGTACTATTGATTTCTTTAAAACCTATAGTTATCTAAAACCTCTAAAAAGTTATATTTAATTCAGGAGTTAAGTTATATTTCAGTAATACCATAATGTTGTGGTTTTATTAGATTTTTTGAGGGGAGAGGAGAGTGATGAGATCCAAGTGTGGTAATCATAAGTTTCATTTTGAAATTTTCATATTAGATTTCATTCATTGCTTAGTTAGTAAATATACTTAATCATTATTTTATCCAAAGGCATCATAAAATTATTAAGTTTTAAATATTATAAGGATAGTGATAAGAACTAAAATTCTGCATGGAAACCCACCTTCTTGATTGATTTTTAATTATTAATCAGTGATTTCCAAACATGATCATAAAATAATTGTAGTGTAACTTTTTCTACTTTATTATCATAAGGCTCTATTGTTATATCTTTGTTTAGTAAATATGAAATTTTTGTAAAATGAATATTATGGATGTTTCAAGATTATTTGTAAGGTGACTTGTTGAACACAAGATACATAAGGACTGTGATATTTTGCTGATATTTTCCAATAAACCTTCAAAAATATGTTTAGTTTTCCAAAATTTGTTCTTAGCAAACACTTGCTTTTCTCTAAAGGACATCTCTTCCATTTTAATTATTCATAGAAAATGGATATTTTTACAAAATTACCCATTGTTATAAGGTTATTTTGATATTTTAACCTGTGAATAATCATCTGTTAAGAGGCTACTAAATTTAAAATGGCCTGTATCTGTTATTGCAAGATCATGCAATTCTAATGCTCTAAAAGTATCCTATGTTCCATCTATTCTATTCTTTCCTCCTCCTCCTCTTGGAACCTATGGCAACCACTAAGTTTCAGTTTTTGAAGAATAAGATTCATAGTTACTTGCAATAATATTGAGGGCTTGACATATTGGTCTATTTTCTTTTATTTGGCACTGCCTATGTTCTCAAAGGATTCTTGTCCCTCTAACTGAGAACAAAGCAGGACTCCCCAGGATAAGAGTTTAATATTTTCTTGTTTATTATGTGGGTCTCCATCCATTGATATAACACACTATGACAAGATGAATACTTTATTATTCCATAGAGGCATGCCCCAGGTGTGTCCTTTTCCACATATCCCCCCCACCTGACACCCTATACCAGTAACCTTCTCCTGCCATATTTGTCAAAAGAATATTCCCAACATTGTAGTTTTAACCACAGACCTCTGCATGTTATTAATAGGGGAGAGTGGAAAAAGGGGAGGGATGTGTATATGGTAATCCCCTATACTTTCTATGTGACTATAGTATAACCTAAAGCTTCTTTGAAGATAAAATGAAAAATATAAGACACTGGGGGACTATGTGGAAGAAATTATCACTGTACCTACAACACAACAGATCTTAAAGTTATAAAAGACACAATGTCTAAAAATTTTTATATTATTTCAATTTTTAAAATTTTTTGTACTTTATTTTTTATTTTAGAATTATTATTATTTCATTTCTTATTAATTTTATTTGGATATTTTGTTCGCTTTGTTTCTGAAGAGGTTTTGAATCACAGAAGGGTCATGACTGTGGCAGGGGAGGATAACTCATGTGGAGAGTCGGTCATGGGGGGATATGAGTGTAGGGGTGCACCTGGGGCATGCCTCTAAGGCATGTGAATATGTTCAAGTGTTCATGGGACATTGTTTCAGTGGGTGGAAACCCACACAATAACTGAACAAATATTAAATTCCAATCCTGGGGAGCCCTGCTACATTTTAATAGAGTAGCAAGAATCCCCTGAGTACAGGAGCAATACCTAGTGAAGGAAGAAAGATCATTACTCCAGGCCATTGATATTGGTGATTGTACTAATCAACCTTTTCTTGTGAAATTGAAGCTTAACCTAGTATTACATATTGCCTAAGAGTTACCTCCTGACAGCCTCCTTGTTGATCAAATGTGGCCTCTCTTTAAGCTAAACTCAACATGTAAGTGCATTACCTCCCCCCGCCACCCTGGTGTGGGACATGACTCCTGGGGATGAGCCTCCCTGGCACCCAGGGATTATTATTACCAAGCGCCAACTAGCAGTGCATCCAGAAGAAAGACTTTGGCCAAAAGGGAAATATTAAATACAAATGCATTTTTATGGCTAAGAGATTTCAAAGTGAGTTGGGAGGTCATTCCAGAGGTAACACTTATGCACATTTCTGCATGGTCTTATTGACTGTCACAGTTAACAGTGCTTCAAACAGTGGGGTTCCTGAGTACTCTAGAGACATCTAGAGACATCTAGACACTATTAGCAGTGCAGAAAAGCTCAGGAATTTGGCACCCTCTCAGTGGGCCTTACTCTGGAATTTATGCTCCCCAGTGAAACAGACTTAGACTCATAGTTTCTCTACACATGACTCTTCTGTGCCTTTTTCTGAACCTATAAATAGCACTGTACTTATTAAATATATGTCCCAGAGACAAAATCTTTGGTCTGCTCATGTGCCAGTTGAACCCTGAATCTCACAAGAGTTGCAACACCTACTTTCCAGTTCATTGGATTCTACCACAACAACTAACAAGAAAATGATGATGGACAATGCCCATCAAGCAAGATAGTTCTATCCATACACCACATGGGATCAAAGCCTCCTCTCAATTAGAAACAGAGTGGGCATCACCATCCCCAAATACTCAAGACTGGGGAATAAACAATAGACTAAAATAGACTTATTATTATTCTATTATAGACATTATTATTCTAGCAACAAAAGAAATTTTATCATTGATATAAAGGTAATGGCCACCAAAGCTTCTGAAGGGAGGGAGAGGGAAGAATAGGTATAATATGGGGGCATTTTGGGGACATTGGAATTGTCCTGCATGACATTGCAAAGACAGAAACAGGCCATTATACTTTTAGTCATAACCTATAAAATCGTGCGGTACAGAATGTAAACTATGATATAAACTATAGTCCACAGTTAGTAGCAATGCTTCAATATGTTTTCATCAATTGTAACAAATGTACCACACTAATGAAAGCTGTTGTTAATGTGGGAAAGTGTGGGAGGGGGAAAGGGTGGGGTATATGGGAATCCCCTATATTTTTAATATAACATTTATATATTCTAATGCTTCTTTAAAAATTAAAAATTATTAATTAAAAGAAGAGGCTAACAAAGAAACAAAAGATGTCTTTTTCTTAAAGAAATATATCCAATTTGTTTAAGAACAATTCAGGGAATCATATTATTGTTCTCATAGAAATATTCTTGCAATCATCAACTTATCTTCATATTAACAGGCCAACTACAGAAAGCAATCATAAGACTTGTACTTACTTTTGTAACATGTATTTGAAATAAATTTTATAAATTCTCTACTAGAGTTCTATAATTTCAACGTTATTCTATTTAATTTCAGCATTGGCTGCTTAGTGTTTTCATTAATTTCTCAATTTCTTCTACATTTTCAGAGTTCATTTACTTAAAATATTGAAAACAGTAATACTCATTATCTTATTTTTTACTTTATATGTGTCAATTGATTTCTACATTATCTCTTAAATATATGACCTTAATCAATGCAAATGTTATAGCAAATCCCCCTTCTGAAATAATATACTTGTAAAAATATATAGCTTAATCAAAACTAATCTTGTGTTAAAAACAGAGTTTAATCAACAAAGAATTCAAGCCATGTTATAAAAATCATTAATTGAGTTACATATGTTTAGAATTTAAACCCCTGTGTGTTATGTAATACAGAAGTGATATAAACAATAAACTTAGAAAATAATATTAGTGTTCTGCAGATTCTTAACTTTAATTTTATTCATCTAAGCCTATTTGAAGTAAGTGTCAATAGACAACAGAAGTGTATTTAAATTTGCAAAGAAATCAGTTGCTGATATGGATTTTGAAGACAATGCAAATGATTTTACAAACTTTATAATCCATGTCTTCATAGTTAAGCCAGCTCTCAGAAACAAAAATTTATATAATTTTTAAAATCTCTGATTCGTATTATTTCCTTGGTATACATATTCCCATTATGGCTGATTAAAGCTACAGTTTACTGATTGGCTCACAAAATTCCTGAATACTTACCAGTCCACACTCTGGAGCCAGTACAGTCAGCGCCCACTAAATTAGCAGGCAATTTGATGTTGTCTTCAAATTTCACTGAAATTTTTATTCTAGAAGTTTATAAGGAAAGACATATAAATTAGTCGCTAATTTGTCTCATTGTAATTGAGGAAGTGAGGGGCAAAGGACATAAGGTTACTTTTTAGTCTACATTTTTTTTCTCCCTGCCCCACTTGTTGTTTTGCACTCCCTGGCTGCTTTCTGTGTCCATTCGCTGTGTGTTCTTTCTGTGTCTGCTTGTCAATTGCTTAAACCACATTAACTCCGTGGTCTGCTGTTTCTCTCACTGTCTCTTCTCTGCATCTCCCTTTGTTGCATCATCTTTCTTTGCTATCACTCAGCAGTGCTGGTTGCCAGCTCTCTGAATCATGGGCCAGCTTGCCTTCACCAGGAAGCCCTGGGAATTGAACCGGGGGCCTCCCATATGGTAGAAAGTAGCCCAAAAGCTTGAGCCATATTTGCTTCCTAGTAACCTACATTTTTAAGAATTTTAAAAATTTAAACTTACTTTTTACATCTGATCACATGGTTGACTAGTTTAAGTTAGATGAACCTCCAATTAAAGTTAATGTTTAACCACTTCCTACATGCTGAATGCTTTCTGAATTTTATCAGTTATATTTTTGTCAGTAATCAGAACTATCCCTTTCATTCTCTTCTTATTTTATAAAAGGACATCTAAGGAACTTAAAATAAATATAATAAATCTTAAAAATATGTCTAAAATCTACAAATGATAAATGGAAAAATAATAAATAATATAAAATATCAATATTTGCAACATTATTTAAGTATTTAACCAATAAAAATAAAATAATAAATATCTAATCAAATTTGGTAGCTATTTTTCATAAACAATAAATATTTACATTATATATGATACATTTCTATGCCTAATATTCTGCAATTTTCCTTTTTAAAATTATTTGTTTTATTGGGACTCTTTCATGTGTTTACATATAATTCTAGTTTTTTTATTGCTTATTTGTAAATATTTTATGTGCATAGCATATAATATACATATAAAGATTATATAATGCAATAAATATTAATATATATGCCATATAAAATAAATATTATAGATAGCATATATATTTAATTGTGTGTGTGGACCATAATTTTTTTATTCCATTCTTTTTCCCTATTTGAGAGACAGGTAAACATGTATGATGTTTCCAATATTTAGGTCTCACAAACAATCCACAATATCTGCTTATGTGCCTACACTAGCCTTTTTTCTAGGAGTGGATTTGGTGGAATTAAGGGTTTTCACATCTTTAATTTTCCTTGATTTTTCCAAATTACTTTCCAAATGGCATGCACCAATTTATACTCCACTACTGGTATATCTGAAAGCCTTTGCTCTATCCCCTTGCTAATGTTTGTAATTGACAGATTTTTATATTTTGTTAACCTCATGGATTCTCACTCATCATTTTACTCCTGTTTTCAAAGTTTATATTCTGTAATAATCATTGTTGCCTTTAACAATTATTTTCCATTTCCTACCTTACAGGTTCACGTGTGGTCCACCAGGTTCCCTAGTACTGGCCAATAAATAAGTTCTAAGAAGTCAATGTGTTTCAGTTCTGGTCCAGATCATTTAGTTGCCAATGCCAGAATCTCCATTTCTATCCAGCACAATAAATGGAAGTGCTTGATATGGTAGCAGTTTACCACAGTTTAAGCTCCTGTGTGACTATGTTCAACAGACCTTTCTTAATTTAAAAAGAAGCCTTTGTTGTATTTTAAGACACTGAGATTTCCCAATGGCTTGTTATATGATGATCCAGCCTATCTTCACTGTTATATTTTCTTTATTCTCTCTGAGGATACAAGAATGTAAATTGGAATTTCCACAACACTTTACAATTCACAAAATCTTTGACATACATAATCCTAATGCTCCCTAACAATAACTCATTAAAGTAGATATAATTTTGGTTTAACAGCTGTGGACATTGAAATGTAATAAGGTGAAGCCATTGTCTCAAAGTAACATGATGCATTTTGAAACTACCATTAGAAAACAGGACTTTTTTCACCCATGACCTATTGTCTTTTGAATTATAGTATGATTCCTATTTTTCCAAGATTTTTACTTAGGTATTGGAACATTAAAAAGCATTGCAATAGCTTTTTAAGTAGCCTGGCTTATATATATCTTTTTAAAAATCTTACATAAAATAACTTAATATTCCCTTTAATTATCAGTAAAATTTTAATTTTCTGGTATAAATTTATTTCTTCAGGAATACTCTTCCTTAAAGCATTCTTAGGTTTAAGACTATCTTAAATACTAATAAAAGTGAGAAAAACAACTCTATTTAGGCTTGGGAATCAATGAGGTTTTTCCCAGTGTACTCAGTTATAGTATCTCCCTCAGAATGACAACAATTTGTCGGCTAAGTGAAAGTGATGAGTTCCTCTTATAGGTGATGATGTAAAAGTCAAAAAGATACTGCTAAGTTTTTCTCTCAGGTTGTGACTGCAGCATCAAATGATAAAATTAATTATAAACTAAGTAAACTTCATTTGCTGCTCATATCACTGAGAGTATAAATATAGTGGCCCAAAACATCATTTTCACAGTTACATTTCACACTATAACCACATATTAAGAAGAAATAAAAAACCTTTAGCTACACAGCAGGCTCTAAAAGCACATAGTTTTGATAATACTTTTCAAGATGCGTAATATCTGAAAGACTTAACAATTAAAGATAAAATTTAGATTATGCAATATATGAAAGCATGAACAGAGTAAGAATTGTCACTGGCTCGATATCTGTGTCTTATAATTCTGCTTAGTGAGAAAATATTCTGCACCAACCAATATTTGTTTGTCTTCCATCTATGAAATAGCACATTGATAATAGAAAGTGTGTACAGCTATCTTAGTTTTTTAGTGATGTTGTGTAAAGTATCACAAATTTAGTGGTTTATAAGAATAAAACTTTATTGTCTCACAATTCTGGAGACTAAAAAGTTTGAAATCATTCTGTTGGCAGGGCCATGTTCCCTCAGCAACCAGTGTGGGAGAAGCCTTCCTTGCCTCTTCTATCTTGCTTCTGTGTTTCCTGCAACTCCTTGGCTTATAGATGAATCCCTCCAATCTCTGTCTTCATCTTCATATGATCTTTTCTTATGCCCATCTCTTTGTACAAATTTCACACTTCTTATAAGTACACTCATCTTAACTAATTATATTCAAAGAGCCTATTTCCAAATATGGTCAAATTCATGGAACTGGGAGGTCAGGACTTGAACATGTCTTCTTTTTTCTTTTTTTTTTTAAGTGGAAAACGTTTATTAACATTCAAATATAATGATGTATAATATAATTTAGTTTTTCATAGTACATTTTTAAAATACACCATTTGTTCTGTTAAACATAGGCACCTATTTTCAAATCCAATACTTGAAATGAACCATTGTCTGTACATAGTTTAGCAGCACTAATAAGCATAAGATGCTCTTCACTAAGAGGTAGATCACTTGAGTATCAAGAGTGGCAGAAGTTCAGTATTTTTATGCAGTATTTTCTTTTTGCTTTGATCACAACCACATTAAAGATACTGAAATTCAGTAAGTAAAGTTCATAGGCATATTACTTTAGCTGCTGAATCAAATTCATACATTACACTATAATATCAACTATAGCAATTTGAAATCTTCACTAATATAGACTGTTCCTATCCAGATAAGACTACTTGGGAATAGGAAGGAAAAAGACAGCTTAAGTATATATGTTTTTCTTCGTGGTGCAGATAGATGGAAAAAGGCATTATAATAGCATCTTGCTGCTTCTCACTAATGGTGGCAATTTGGGGATATACCAGAACAATAGATATTTTTCAACTCAACAACTCCATGTAACTCTCTGGAGGTGGGAGTTGCTTAGCTTGTGCTAGGTGGCACCAGCAGCTACCTTGTGTGTAACACAAAACATTTGCATATTGTGACCTAGGGCTGTAAGCTTTACTGACAAATTATTATTATTATTATTATTATTATTATTATTTGAATGTTTTGGCTATATATTTCTTTGCAAAAGAAAGTTGATTTGATGTTTGAGGAACACAACTTTCTGTTATTTATTAATGAAATGAATTACACTCCTGCAGATAAATACTGGATGAAAATACCGGCTTCAGTTATTTGGCTAAATTGTGGAATACTAAATATATTATTTCTATAGAAATCTCTGAGTGGAGCAAAAAAAACAAATTATATACCTAAATAAATATTTTAAAGGGAAATAAACCAATTGCCCTATGAAGGTCGAATAGTTGTAATCCCAACTCACCATGAGGCTGCAGTTGGACCATGACACTATGATCATTAATTTCATTTTCTGCATCACTACTCTCGGTGTCTTCATTTTCATCTTCCTCATAGTGTGAAGATTCTGTCATGTTCTTAATATGTGTCAACTGGGTGTTGACAGAAGCAGAAGGTCTAAAGTAAAGGGGTATGTTCTGACACTTCATTTTTCACCTTGAGAAGGAACAAGTTTTTGCTTGCAGACTGGACAGGTTTTTTTTGGTTTTAGTTAGCCAAGGGTCTACAAACTTGCAGTAATAAGCATAGAGATGGGGAAGGATGGCACATACATCATACTCATATCATTTCTTGAATTGATGTATAGGGAGTTTCTTAAGTTGATTTTTATGAAGTCCGTTTCTTCTAGCTCTGTGTCTGTCCTGGACAAATTTTGTATTCATGGAAATGGTCATCAAGATGAGACAGATGCCCACCATGATAAGGAAGGGGATTAGGTAGTATTTCAGAGGAAGTCTAATTCTGGAACTAAAATAATTGGTCCTCATTTTCATATGTGAATTCATCTTTCAGGGAATTGGCAGATGATTTAACAATAAAGGCAGATGGAATGTCAGTTTTCTTTAACACATCAGTGTTGTTGGGTTCTATATTAATGAGGTCATAAGAATCAACATTGTAAACCATGGCTACCTTGACACCTGCTCTCTGTGAATTTAAAACCTTTATATCAAAATTGCAATCAAGTCTTTCTAATTAACATGATGAAAGTGCCAGATGAATTATCTTTTAGTGGTGGAAGCACTATAGGTTCATAGGCATTCTCTGGTTTGGAGTTAATCAGAAAACACTTCAAACCTTCAGCTGGAAGTCTATAATAAAATCTTGCAGGAAGGTCATGAAATGTCTGAGATGCATTTTCAAAATTATATTAAATTGCTAAACTGTGTGCATCTACAGGCAGTAGGTTTAAGAATGCAAAGAACGGGACAGTCAAGATGGTGTAGACTTATGAGGACGGCAGCATGAGTATTCTAATGGAGAGCAGTGTCTTGTAAAATAGCCTAGAGGCCCACCACTTCATCACTGAGGGAAAAGCCCCTACTGAGACTTCTAACTTGTCTTTTTCAGGGAAATGATTCAACCCATAACAAAAGCTAACTTTTTTTTTTGGTTCTATTCTTTCTACGGATATTTGAAGGGTTAAAGTTTGGATGGTATTAGAATTTCCACCATTTAAACTGCTGTGATAGAATGTCATTTCCTAACTCTAATTTATGACTCATTTCCATCCCTCTGAACTACATATGCTGTCTCCTTGAGTCTTGAAAATAAATTAACCTCTCATAATTCATAAAAATAAAGGGAAAATAAGATTTCACAGAAAAGATACTGTGGTTTTATATTAGTAACAACTACTATACATTATAAGAACTTACTCTACTCCATGTACATATATATATTTTACATGCTGAATCCAATTTAATTGTAACTGAAAATCTACACGTTAGGTACTATTATTCACATTTACATATGGAACAATAGCAGGGGTTTTGTGCTTCTGAATATCTTAATTATATCTTCCATATATTTTAGTTGTTTATAGTTTTAGTTAGTATTGTATTTCTTAATCATAAATAAATTCATAAGTTATAAAATTAAAATGGTACAATCTCTTCCATTCTATATCCTAAATATTCAGTTACCCTCCCCAAAGAGAATGATGTTTTTTCTTGTATATTTTAATGTGGTATATTATGTACAATCAAGCATATATACATACACATATATACATGCTTGCTTACTTACACACATATGTGCCTTAGTTTGCCAATGTTCCTGAGATAATTACCATAAAATGTGTTGACTTAAGCAACTGAAATTTATTGTTTTCTGGTTTTTGAGGTTAGAAGTCAAAAATCAAGGTATTGGCATGGCTTGCTTTCTCTCGGAGTCTGTTGCTTTATGATGGCAGCCCTCCATCTCATGGCAATCTCTTTCTCTGGTTTCTACTTCTGGCTTCTACCTCCAAGTCCAATTTCCTTTGCTTATAAGGACTTTAGCCATATTGTTTTAAGGCTCCCTCATTCAGTTTGGGCACAGCTTAACTAATAACATCTTCAAGGGTCCTATTTACAAATGGGTTCATACACACAGGACATGTGATTAAGACTCGAATTTGTTTATATGGGGACATAATTCAATCCCCCCACCAATACACATCTTTATTTACTGACCTATATGAAATTCATTGGGTGAATTCAATTTTTACCAGATTGTTTCTGACCAAGATTGTTTTTCTTCTTCTTGACCAAGCTGCTGGTTTTGCTCCATGTGCTCCCTTACTCGATCCCTCCCCTGCCCTTACTAATTTAAAACTAGTCTTGCAGCTGGGGACTGTAGACAAAAAATAACCAACCAAACATACAAACAGAAACACTCAACTTAAGGAAAAGAGAATAAAAAAGGAAAAAAGACAACTTCAGATCTTAACTATCCTAAATATCAAACTTGCCTCTGACTTCCCTCTCACCCTCCCTCATACTCTAGGCCTGAGGCTATCCAGGTGCCTCCCTCTTCAGCCTCTGGCTCTTACAGACTCCAGGTGGCCTAGTTACCACAAACGAGAACATTCTGAACTATGTGGTCCTAATAGCAACCTCAGTAAATCACTCACCCTTCTAGGTATAACCAAACTGTCCTAATTGTAACCTCAGTAAATCCCTCACTTGTATCAATGATCAAGCCCACCCCCCAAACCATCCTTCAACCCACTTCCTTAAAAAGCTTGTAATCCTTAAGATCAATGGTGTTGATTTCTACTCTCTCTCTCTCCTGTAACATCAACCCTTAAATAACATCATCTTTGCGTGTTTAACAAACGTTGCCTGATAGTGTTTTCTGTAACACTACTTAGTTTCCCTAATACCACTAATGTTCTAATCTATATTTTGTCATTGATTTGAAAGGACACTTATGTATTGCAGTGCCCTAAACTTTCATTATGATAGAAAAATACAAAAAATAAGGGAAAGGGATTTGCTCAATATTTCCACCATTGTTATGTTATACAAGTTTAGACCTAATAACTAATCATCAAGCATATGTTAAATGACATCAAGGGCAGTAGTGTTACATGTTTATATTGCTCAACACACCTAATTATCTCTCTTTATATCAGTAATTTTAAGGGCCCCCAGAGATTTATTAAAATTTGAATTTATTTTTTAAAGAGTCATTATTGCCTATAGAAATGGAAGGAAGGAAGGAAGAGAGGGAGGGAGGGAGAGAGGAAGGGAGAGATGAAGGAGGTAGGGAAGGAGGAAGGGAGGAAAAAAAACAGGAAAAAAGGACTGGAAGGAAGGGATTACAGAAGGAAGGCAAAGACTTGTTCAGAAATGATGATTTGCAAAAGTAAAAGTTTTGGCTACTTCCCAATGAACAGATTTAGATATGGTAGTGAACATTTTTATTTTATTGCAAATGCTTCTAATATTTTCTAATATTTTCCATAACACTTGTGGCTTGCCCTTGGGTTTGGAGAGATAACTTTTTGTACCAAAAAATTATCCATCTATATGTACATCATTGATTTATTTTAAAATCAAGAATACAATTTAAGTTGATCAAGTCTCAGTTCATGTCTCACAAGATGGTCATATGATGATTTTTAATAATAGATTGAAGAAACCCTTCAAGCTTAATAAGCTATATGTGATATGATGCATTATTTTTTAATGAGTTTCTAAATTCTTGTTGTTAATATATTCTTTATGATTTTGTGTCAGTTATCATATGTGAGATTTATCTGTTGTGTTCTTTCTTTTTCTGAGATTTCTTTATTGAGCTTTGGTATCAAAGTCAGACTCATTTCATAAAAGTTAGAGCTTGCTTTTTTTTTTCCACCTATATTCTGCAAGAGTTTACATAACATAGAAATTAACTTATCTTAAATGTTTCTTAGAATTTCTCTGTGAACATATTTATAATTAAATATTTTAGAGAAATCTGTTAATATTTGTATTGCATTTTCCAGTGTATTTCAAATTTTTACATTTTATCTCTTTATGGAATCATATTTGCTTAGTAACATTTTCCAAAAGTAATTTCCATTTCATCCATATTTTATAATTTATTTGTAAGCATTTAGCAAAATAGCTATTACTGATTTCCCCTCCATTTATTTATTGTTCATGTGTTTATATATTTGTTTTTGCCATTTTCTTTTTTTTCTGGCCAAAGTCAATATGTCTACATCATAACTTTATTTTTTTAAAAAGTAAAGATTTTGGCTGTAAATTTAATTGTTTTTTAATGCTTCTAATTCAATATTTTTGCATATATCTTTATTAATGCCTTCCTTTTGTTTTCCTTTTCTTAATTTGTTGGTCCTTTTCTAACTTCATGAGTTGATTACACTATTGCATTCCATTAATTTTTATTAATTAAAACCCTATTAATTAAACCTGTATTTTCTTAGATCATGTTTTTTATATATTGCGTTTCTATACGTAGTATTTCACTAAAGTATTCTTTAGGAATACTGAAATTTTTTTATAGGATACATGATGAAAGAGAGAGTTTTTGTTTGTTTCATTTTGTGTTGTTTCAAAAATTTGCTGGTGGACATTTTTTTTGTTGTTATTTCTTGGTTATTATTAATTTCTAGTATTTTTCTTTTGCATAAAAACTAGAGGATATTGCCTATACACTCATTAGTCATGATTAAAAAATATTCTATATCTAAATCTATTTTGTTCTGCCCTTTTTGCAGTCATGAATTGAAAAGTGAATGAAAATCTAGCTCGTTATTAATGTCTTTCCATAACTCTTGTATTTTTTATCTGTCTGTGTTGCTAAATTGACATTTCATGATCATTACATTTAAACTATGAATATCAAATTTTAATATTATAATGTTGTCATTTTATTCTTTGTTGCATGAGAATTTTCTATATTTGATATACAAATAAATATCCTGATTTCAAACAGTTTGCATTTTCCCACTTTACCTTTACCCATCTTGTAATTTCAACTTTATGAACCACTTTGAGTCAGTTTTTCACACTGCAGAGTCAGGCTCTGTCTTTTGATAAAATCTTAGCATTTTTTTTTTTTTTAACAGTTAAGGCCTTTTATTTATGAAGATAATAGGTTTGTGTTCGTTCTGCTACATTTTTCTTTGTTAGGCATATTATTTTTATGTTTTTTAAAAATTATTGACCAAGAGGTTTAAGTTGTAGTTTTATGATTTTCTTCTAATCATTATGAATGTCATGGTTATTCTATAACTACAACTTTGCATAATGTAGGGATTTTTACTGCTTTAGACAATATGTACTGAGTAAAGATGAAATTAATATATCACTTTTTATCACAAATCACATTGTTCATCTATGTGCTGTTTATTATATTTATATATCTTTTATTTGATTGGACAGATTTAAATTAAAAGTGTAACTTTCTGGACTCTTGCTTTATAGAGGCAATTGTAGTCTTATGGTTTCTTATGAAAGTATTTGATCACCAATTTTTTGCTATATGGTAAATTTTTTTTCTAGTGAATATCCTTTTGTATGTCATCTGCACCTTCTCCTTTCTTTTCATATTTTAATAGATATTTTACTGCTCCCTTTGATTACTCATTTTTAAAACAAGTGAGCTATGCTAGAATCAGTTATTTCAAGTGAGTCTAGTTAGATTATTTCAAGTGAATCTAGTTAGATTATCCCAGAATTATCCCAGAATTCTTTTCTGATACTTGGTTTTATTTGTAGCTCACTTTTTCTTAGCTGCCACAGATGAAAACTAATCCAAACAAATGGCTAAACTGTGTGAGTTCTCATATGCTCCTGCTTCCTCTTCTTGTTGATGTTGAACAGGAATTAGGGTCGCTTTTGCAATGAGCACATTTTGTCTGTTCTTGTTGCTGCATCTGATGAGTGCCGAAGTTTATACCTAAGAATGTTTCCTACATTTTTTTTTTTAGAAGGGATAGCATCTGGTTTTTTAAAATCAATCTGCAACCATAGCATAATTTTTTTTCTGGATTCAATCTAAAAATATGGGCTCTAGTACAGATTTTTATTATATTTTTGTATATGATGGAAAGGATTAGGATACTTCCTCCCATCCTATAAATTTTCCAGCAAATTCCAATTAAATTTTTTCTCCTTCTAGTCAAACTCCAAAAAACAGCCACTTAAGAATAAACCAGCAGAGCACTGCATCACCCCAATAAAGCTGTAGGTTTTCATGAACCAAACAAATCTACAGAACAGGCTAGTTTCAGTGCTCCTCTTTCAAAGAATATGTTTTACACCTATTATACCACACAGCATGACATTTTTAAACAGACATATAACTCCCTAATAAGATAAAGCAAAGAAAAAATTGTTTACCTTATTAGAAATAAGGCACACATGCCATCACTTTATAGTCTTCAAACATTATGGCACTTTAACTTTGATAATTTGAAGATATATTCATGACACAATCTGCAGACAAATACTGTTTCAAAAAAGAGCACTTTTAAGTAGACATGACTATCTTAAATAGCTAATTAGGTATGAATTTTACAAACATTATTTATATTGCGGGTAACGGGTGGAGCTGGGGGATGTTGCGCCTTTTCCAAGTTGCACTGCGATAACCACCAATGTTGTCTTGGAACTTGTGGCCCTTTCCAAAGCCACAGCTCTTCCAGGCCGCAGTCATCAGCCCACACAAATCCTTGTGCTTGTTCACTGGCTTGGTGATCCACTGGGTGTCAGGATTTCTTCTTATAGCCTTATGAAATGGATCAATGAGGATTACTTCAAAGAATTTTATGTGGACTCGTCGCCAAACCAATAAGAATTCAGGATTCGCAGCGCCCCACAGTGGCGTCCAGCTCGCTCTCCTGCAGCTGACTGCAGGCTTCTTAGGGTAAACTTCAGCTGGTTAACACCATGAGGGGCAGGCTTGTTATAGATTGCACCCTTAGGAACCGGGCTTTTACCGCCGCCAGGGCACACTGGAATCTTGTTGACATAACCTTGCTTGGCCTTGTATCCCAGTCTTCCGGCTTTATTCAGCCGGGTGGAGGCGGGGATCCCTTTGGAGCGCAGAGAGATGGAGCCAGTAGCAGACGCTCAGGAGAGCGCATCTCCTCTCTGCTTCTTCTTCCATAGCTCCTGCATGTACTTGTAAGCACACATCTTGGCTTAGCTGATAGCTGCCGCCCACGGAAAGCCCACAGCATAATTTTTGCACATTCCCTCCTGTAGACCCTTACTTGGTAAAAGGCAACTGATTTTCACTTGGGAAATCAGTTTTCTCCCAGTTTAACCCAAAATGGAACTTGTTTACTCCTTCTTGTTTTAGAATAATTTTCAGAAAGAAAACAGGACTCATTGACTTTCTGCTACCCTTTAAATAATTATTTCCATGATAGATTTTGTGTCTTGGGAATGCGTCCCAAATTTATAAGTCCAGATTTACCTGGCACATGGTTTATTGGTTTATATAAACCGTCAGGGAGATTTGAGATACAGAAGGGAATTGAGGACTTGAGCCATTGTGGATGTGATAACAAAACAAATTTTATTTTCCAGAAAAATTTAAGGCTGGGAAGATGCAATGTTGTTATTACAAAATATATTTTGTTGAAGCAAATGAAGAAAACACCTGTAAACAATTCTAATAGGAAATAGAATTTTCAGAAGGAAACATAAGACCTTTTTTTTTTTTTTTTTT
>JAQZBX010000947.1:0-63156 GCA_029593785.1 Cabassous unicinctus | reverse complement strand
GAAGGCCAGGAAGGAAATGAGCCCTATGCCAGCCTACAGCTGAGATTGGAAGAATTGAGACCATAGAGCCTTAAGAGCAGGGGTTCTGAACAAAGGATCCATGAGTTTGAACAGAAATTCAAAAAAACATTATTCTTGTGGGGATGTGTTGGTGTGGGTGTGATATATTTATAAAATAATAAACAGTATAGTGTGTACTTAGTAAGGGCTCCGTGGTTCTCACCTGACTGGCAAAGGGGTCCACGGAACAAAAAAGGTTAAGAACCCCTGATAAAGAGGAAGAAGGAAGGAAAGACCAGACAGAGATCACCCGTCATCTTGCTTCAACATGTGGCAGCTGACTTTGGTGAGAAAGTCCCTCTTATGGTACCTTTTTTTTAAAAAAATATATTTTGTATTTTTTCTAAAAGATACTTACATTACATAAAATGTTACATAAAAAATACAAGGAATTCCCATATGCCTCACTCTCCACATTTCCCACTTTTCCCCACATTAACAACATCTTTCATTAGTGTGGTACATTCATTGCAATTGATGAACACATTTTGGAGCATTGCCACTTAGGATGGATTATAGTTTACATTGGAGTTTACACTCTTTCCCACTCAATTCTGTAGGTTATGGCAGGATATATAATGGCCTGTATCTTGCAATGTCATTTAGGACAATTCCAAGTCCCAAAAGTGCCCCCATATTATACCTTTTTTTTCCCTCTCCCTGCCTTCAGCACCTCCAATGGCCACTGTCTCTACATCAAAGATACAATTTCTTCCATTGCTAGAATCACAGTTAGTCTATAGTAGAATAGCAGTAAGTCCATTCTAGTCCATTTTTATTCCCCAATCCTGAGGTTTTTGGGATGGTGATGCCCACTCCCCCTCTAATTAAGAGGGGGCTTTGATCCCATACAGCTGATGGATGGGACTCTCTTGATTGCAGTTGTATACTCTCTCATTTCCTTGGTATGATGGTTGTCTTTAATCACCTCCTTGTTAGTTGTCCTAGGTGAGTCCAGAGAACTGGAGAATAGGTGTTACAACTCCGCTGAGGCTCAGGGCCCAGCTGACACATGGTCAGCCCAAAGATTCAAGTCTCTTGGGCATACAACTACCAACTTCAATACCAAATATAGGTTCAAATAGAAGAGGCATGTGTAGAGAAGTCACAACTGAGTCCAACTCTGTCACACTCGGGAAAACAAACTCCAAAGTAGGGCCATTGGTAAGGCACCAAACTCCTGAGCTGTCTGCCATGACTGTAGGATGTGGGTGTCTCCAGAACCCTCAGGAGCCCCACTATTTGGTGTAGTATCTACTTTGGCAGTGTATATGATCCTGCTGAGACGAGCATAAGCAGTACCTCAGAGATGACCTCCGACTCACTTTGAAATCTCTTAGCCATAAAATCTCTTTTGACTTTACATTTTCCCCCTTTTATTCAAGGTCTTTTTCCAGTTGTATTCCTAGTTGGTGCTTTGTAGTAATCCCTTGATGCCAGGGAGGCTCATTCCCAGGAATCATGTCCCATACTGGGGGGAAAGTAATGTATTTATATGCCGAGTTTGGCTTAGAGAAAGGTCACATTTGAGCAACATGGAGACTCTCAGATGGTAACTTTTAGGAACCCTACAACACTAGGCTAAGTTGCAATTTCAAGAGCAAAGGCTCATAAGCATAGTTGTCAATATCAAGGGCCCATCAATGTACCATCCTTCTTCACTAGTCATTGCCCCTGTACTCGGGGGATTGTTGTTGTTCCGATACAGAATGAGGCAGAGCTCCCCAGGATGGGAATTCAATACTCTTTTGGTTATTGTGTGACTCTCTACCCACTGTGACAATGTCCCATGAATATTTGAACACATTTATATACCTTATATGTATGCCCAGGTGAACTTCCTCCCATGTAGTCCCCATCACTGACACCCACACCAATGATCCTCCCCTGCCACAGTTGTAACCCTTCTGTGGCCCAAAACTTCTTCAAAAATGAATCCAAGAATATCGCCAAATACAATTAATAGGTAAATGAAATAATAATGTTAAGTTTAAATGTAATAAATAAAATACATAATAATTTAGAAAAACTAAAACTAAATTAAAACTTTAAAAATGGGATATTAAAAAAAAAGTGATGAAAATTTTTAAACAAAATATTTTTTACTTTTGCCTTTCATCACTATGATATCTGTTGACCTGTATGTACAGTGACATTCTCTTCCATTTCTTCCCCAGTGTCTTACTTTTTTTGTATTGTCATCAAAGAAGTTTTAGATCACAGTAAAGTCACATACAGAATATAAGGGACTCCCATATATCCAACATCCTCCCCCTTTCCCACCTTAATATATTAATAACCTGTTTATGTGTGGGTGGTATATTTTTTACAACTGATGTACAAAAATTGAAATATAGCTACTAACCATGGTGAATAGTTTACATTATGGCTTACATTTTAAACCACACACATTTATAAATTTTTGCTGAAATTTAACATGGCCTGTGTCCAACTTTGCAAGACCATGCAGAACACTTCCATTGCCACCTATGTATCTTCTCTTCTATCTATTCTATTCTTCCCTCCCCCTCCCCTCAGGGCCCATGGTGACAAGCAGGCTTCACACCTTGAAGGACAAGATTTATAGTTACTTGTAACGACACTGAGGGCTTGATACACTGATCTGTCCTTACATATTACAAACCACCCATGCTCTCAAGAGACACCCATCCCTCTGTTTGAGAACATATCACAAGCCCCCCCTCCCCAAGAATGGGAGTCCAACTGCTCCCAGCTCATTGTGTGGGTCTCCACACACTGATACAACACAGTATGACAAAATGATCACTCGCACAATCTCTAAAAGACTGCCTCAGGTGTGCCCTCTCTCGAATGCTCCCCCCCCCATCCAACACCCTAAACCAGTAACCCTTCCTTGTCTTATTGCCAAAAGAGCTTTCCCAACATTGTAGTTTCAGCCACATACCCACCAATCCCCAGTGTTCATCTGCTCTCTCACCCAAACCTCCCCCCAGTTCCATGGAATATCCAACCCACCCTTCCCACCCTAACTCCCTGTCCAACTTGCACCACCCAATCCAATAGTATCACTACACCACTGTAATATCCATTCACTGCACAACTACTTATTTCCACTTTATAGATTTTGCCTGTATGGGCTATTAGCTCACAACCTTCTTCTCCCTTTTTATTTCCTGTAAATCTATCTTGCAGACTCTAGCTCTTTGAGTGTGCTTGATTTGCTTAATTCATATCAGAAAGATCATGCAATATTTGTCCTTCAGCGTCTGGCTTGCCTCACTCAACATAAGGTCCTCAAGATTCATCCATGTTATCCCATGGGTTAGTACTGTATTTCTTCTTACAGCTGAGTAATATTCCATTGTATGTATATACCACATTTTGTTTATCTATTCATCTGTTGATGGGCATTTGGGTTGTTTCCAAACTTTTACAATAATGAATAATGCCACTATGAACATTGGTGTGCATATATCAGTTCTTGTCCTTGCTTTCCATTCTTCTGGGTATATACCCAGCACTGGAATTGCTGGATCATATGGCAGATCTATAGTTAGTTTTTGAGGAACTGCCAGACAATCCTCCATAATGGCTGGACCATTCTACATTCTTACCAGCAGTGGATGAGGGTTCCTATTCCTCCACATCTTATCCAACACATGTAGTCCTCTGTTTTTTTAATGGCCACCAGTCTAATGGGTGTAAGATGTTATCTCATTGTAGTTTTGGTTTGCATTTCCCTAATAGCTAGTGATGCTGAGCATCTTTTCATGTGCTTTTTAGCCATTTGTATTAATTCTTTGGAGAAGTGTCTATTTAAATCACTTGCCATTTTTTAAAATGGGTTGTTTGTCTTTTTATTTTCAAGATATAGGATTTCCAAATATATGCTGGTTATTAGGCTCCTATCAGGTATATAGTTACCAATATTTTCTCCCATTGGGAAGTTGTCTTTTCACTTTCTTGGCAAACTCCTTTGAGATGCAAAAGGCTTTAATTTTGAGGAGGTCCTGTTTATCTATTTTTTCTTTCACTGCTCAAGCTTTGGGTGTGAAGTTTATGAAACTGTTTCCTATTACAAGGCCCTGTAGATGCTTCCCTACATTATCTTCCAAGGTCTTTATGGTTTTGGCTCTTATATTTAGATCTTTGATCCATCTTCGGTTGATTTTTGTATAAGGTGTGAGATGATATTCCTCTCTCATTATTTTGGATATGGATATCCAGTTCTCCAAGCACCAATTGTTGAAGAGGTCATTGTCTCCCAGTTGAGTGGGCTTGGTGGCCTTGTCGAATATCAGATGACTGTATATGCGAGGATCTATATCAGAACTCTCAATTTGGTTCCATTGGTCGGTATGATTATCCTTATGCCAGTACCATGCTGTCTTGACCACTCTAGCTTTGTAATATGTTTTAAAATCAGGTAGTGTGATTCCTCCAATTTCATTTTTCTTTTTCAATATGTCTTTAGCCATTCAGGGCCCCTTGCCCTTCCAAATAAATTTCATGGTTAGTTTTTCTAATTTAAGAAAAAATGCTGTGTTGATTTATGTTGGAATTGCATTAAATCTGTAGATCAGTTTGGGTAGGACAGACATCTTAAAGATGTTTAGTCTTCCTATCCATGAACAGGGAATATTCTCCATTTATTTAAGTCTTCTTTGATTTCCTGTAAAAGTGTTGTGTTCTTTTCTGTGTATAAGTCATTTACATTTTTAGTTAAATTTATTCTTAAGTATTTGATGCTTTTAGTGCTATTGTAAATGGGATTTTTTTCTCGATTTCCTCCTCACACTGCTCATTATTGGTGTACAGAAGTGCTACTGATATTTGAGCATTGATCTTATAACCTGCAACTTTACTGAATTCATTTTTAAGCTCTAGAAGCTTTGTTGTGGATTTCCCAGGGCTTTCTATGTATAGGATCATGTCAACTGCAAGTAGTGCAATTTTGTCTGCTTCCTTTCCAATTTGGATGTCTTTTATATCCTTTTCTTGCCTAAGTGCTGGAGCAAGTACTTCTAACACAATGTTAAAATGAAGCAGTGAGAGTGGACATCCTTGTCTTGCTCCTGGTCTTAGAGGGAAAACTTTTAGGATTTCACCATTGTATATGATGTTAGCTGTGGCTTTTTCATATATACACCTTATCATGTTGAGGAAATTTCCTTCTTTTCTTATCCTTTGCAATGTTTATATCAGGAAAGCATGCTGTATTTTGTTGAATGCTTTTTCTGTTTCAATATGTTTATGTGGTGTATTATGTGGATTGATTTTCTTATGTTGAACCATCCTTGCATACCCGCAATGAAAACCACTTGGTCATGGTGTATAATTTGCTTGATGTGTTGTTAAATATGATTAGCAAGTATTTTGTTGAGGATTTTAGCATCTAGTTACATTAGAGAGATTGGTCTGTAATCTTCCTTTCTTATGGTGTCTTTGTTTGGCTTTGGTATTAGGGTAATGTTGGCATCATAGAATGGGTTCAGCAATGTTCCTTCTACTTCTATTTTTTTTGGAAGAGTTTAAGCAGGATTAGTGTTAGTTCTTTCCAGAATGTTTGGGATTCTTCACCTGTCCTGGGCTCTTCTTGGTTGGGAGGTTTTTGATGACATATTCAATCTTTTTACTTGTGATTGGTCTGTTGAGTTCATCAATTTCTTCTTTCATAAGTGTAGGCTGCTGTGTGTTTCTAGAAATTTGTCCATTTCCTCTAAATTTCTTGGCATATAATTTTTCAAAGTATCCTCTTATGATATTCTTTATTTCTGTGGTGTCAGTGGTGATATCCTCTTCTTCATTTCTTATTTTGTGTATTTGCTAGTTTTCTATTTTTTTTTTCTTTGTTAGCCTGGCTAAGGGTTTATCAATTTTATTGATCTTTTCAAAGAACCAGCTTTTGGGTTTGTTTATCATTTCTCGTGCTTTTTTATTTTCTATTTCATTTAGTTCTGCTCTAATTTTTGTTATTTCCTTCTTTCTACTTTGTTTGGGTTTCGTTTGTTTTTCTTTTTCTAATTCCTCTAGGTGTGCAGTTAGGTCTTCAATTTTAGCTCTTTCTTCTTTTTTGATGTATTCATTTATAGCTATGAATTTCCCTTTCAGTAAAGCTTTTGCTTCATCTCAGAGGTTTTCATATGTTCTGTTGTCATTTTCATTCATTTCAGGGTAGTTACTGATTTCTTTTGTAATTTCTTCCTTGACCCACTATTAGTCTAAGAGTGTGTTGCGTAACTTCCATATCTTTGTGCCTAATCTGGTTCTCTAGACCTTATGTATTTCCAGCTACATTCCATTGTGGTCAGAGAAATTACTTTGTATAATTTCAATCTTTCTGAATTCATTCAGAGTTGTTCTGTGTCCAGCATGTGGTCTATCTTGGAGAATGATCCATGTGCACTTGAGAAGAAAGTATATTCCATTGTATTTGGGTGCCATGCTCTGTATATGTCTAGTAGGTACAGATCCTGTAATATATTGTTCAAAGTCTTTGTTTCTTTTTTGAATCCCTGTCAAGATGTTTTGTCTAAAAGTGACATTGGTGTATTAAAGTCCTCCATTATAAATGTAGAGGCATTTATTTCTCTGCTTAGCCTCTCCAGTGTTTGCCTCATATATTTTGGGGCACCCCAGTTAAGTGCATGAATGTTTTTGATTGTTCTTTCTTCTTGAAAGATTACCTCTTTTAATAAAATATAGTGTCTATCTTTGTCTTTTAAAATAGTTTTGCACTTAAATTCTATTTTGTCCAATATTGGTATATCTACGCCCACCTTTTTTTGGTTGTTGTTTGCTTGTAAAATTGTTCTCCAGCCATTCACTGCAGCCTCCTTATTTCGCTTGGTCTAAGGTGGGTTTCTTGTAAACAACATATAGGTGGGTCATATTTCCTTATCCATTCCGCCAATCTGTGTCTCTTGACTGGTAAGTTTAATCCATTAACATTCAGTATTATTACTGTTAAGGAATTACTTTCATCAGTGATATTTTCTTTGGGTTTATATATGTATGTCATATGTTGTTTTTATTTCTCTTTCTGTTTTTTTGTATTTTTTTTTTCTTACATTCTCCTCCAACTCTTTCTTTCCCATTTTTTTTTCTTTCCTTTCAACCTGCAGCACTCCCTTTAGTGTTTTTTGAAGGGCTGATTTCTTATTGGCATACTCTCTTAATTTCTGTTTATCTGCGAATATTTTGAACTCTCCATCATTTTTGAATGCCAGCTTTGCTGGATAAAGAATTGTTAGCTGCAAGTTTTTTTCCTTTTAGCACCTTGGCTATGCTATACCACTGCCTTCTTGCCTCCATGGTTTCAGATGAGAGATCAGCACTTAATCTTATTGCGCTTCCCTTGTATGCGATGGTTCTCTTTTCTCTTGCTACTTTTAGTATTCTCCCTTTGTCTGGAACATTGGACAATTTGACAAGTATGTGTCTTGGAGTAGGCCTGTTGGGATTTATACTGTTTGGGATGTGCTGCTCCTCCTGGACATGTACACCCATCTCCCTCAATAGGGTTGGGAAATTTTCAGCTATTATATCTTCCAACACTCCTTCTCTCCCCTTTCCCTTCTCTTCTCCCTCTGGCATGCCTAAAATGCATATGTTTGTGCACTTTGTGTTGTTGTTCAGATTCCTAAGTCCCTGCTGGATTTTTCTCTGTCTTTTTATCTATCTGTTCTACTATCTGATTTCAGATGTACTGCCTTCCACATAGCTAATTCTTTCCTCTGCCTGTTAGAATCTGCTGTTATGTGCTTCCTGTGTCTTTTTGATTTCTTAGGTTGTGCCCTTCGTCACCATCATATCTGTAATCTTTTTATGTATGTTTACAATTTCTTCAGAATGTTCTCCCAGTGTCTTCTTAATATCCTTAATCTCTTCCTTCACTTCATTAAGTTGTTCATGATATTTATCTGGGGAGCTCTGATTAGTTGTTCCATTTTCTGCAACCACTCCTGGTTTTTAGTTTTTTCATTGGACTAGGCCATGTCTTCCTGTTTCTTAGTATGGTTTATAAATTTTTGTTGGTGTTTAGGCATCTCTTTATCTTGATGAATTTATTCAGTTGATTACTTTCTCTCTCTTCTCTGGGTTTATTTTTTCAGTTGCTGCTTTTTAGTGTGTGTAACCTTTCTCTTTGACACTTTTCCCCTCTTATTCTGTTTCCTAGCTTTGTCTCTGTTCCCTTGAAAGAAAAAGATTACGCCCAGAGAAAGGGAAAAACGTAAGAAGAGAAAAATATAATGGTAATAATAATAGTGAAAGGTAGAAGAGGAACTGTATAAGACCTAGGAAAATGTAAGAAGTGCAGAGGAATAAGAATAAAACTTGGGGTACAAACATTGAAATGAAAAACCAAATAAAGAAAAATATCTAGAATGAGTTAACAAGCCTAGATGATAAGAAGAGAGGGAAAGAGAAAAGACAATAAGAAAACAAGTTTAAAAAAGAAAAAATTAGAGAATAGAGGAGATAGAAATAAAAACAAGAAAAATTGAAGACTAATCAAAGAGGATTGGAATGTAAGAACAAAAGCATAAAGCAGAAGATATGAAGGTGAAGTTAAGAAAAGAATTAGTATAGGTAGACAAAATGGGTATACAAAAAAAGAGGAAACAAAGAGAAAGGGAAACACAGCAAACAAGAAACAAGACAGCAGCACTTAATTTAAAAAAGGAAAAAAAATGGGGTGGGGGAATAGGGGAAAAAAAGAACAAAAAACAAACAGTCAAGCAAACAATCCAACAAAATCTTAGGAAAAACTGCCTCCCCTCTTAGGTCCTTGAGCAGTTTCTTAGGCTGCTGATGTTCACCAATCAATTACCCTGCAGCCTACCCTCTGCAGGTTTTGAATAGGGATTTAATGAGTTAACTAAGTTAAATTTTTAAAAAGGAACATTTTTTAAAGAAAAATAAAAGACCCAAGAGAAGTTAATACAAAAATAATGTCTATGTGTTCCCTGTCCTAAATTATCATCAGGGTGTTTGATAACCCGGTGGATCACCACTCTAAGGAAAGCCTGGAATCGAACTAGGGACTTCGTATATTTAAAGCAGAGATGACTCCACTGAGCTAAACTTTCTCATTGGGTCAGTTAGCTAGAGAGCTTTCCCTAGGGCAGGTTTGATTCTTTGCAGTTGGGTAATTTCCTGCTCATTAGTAGCCTGTCTGTCCCTGCCCCTTTCTATTCTTATTGCTTTCTCTGCCAGTGCAGCAGGGCAGCAGGACACCATAGCCGGCATGATCCAATCCCCCCTCGCCTATCCTGCTCAGGTTGAGTTCCCTTCTGAAAATCAAATGAAACCCTGGTATCTGAACTCACTGCAGAGATGAATCTCAGCCCTTTTCCAGACCTTCCCCTTATCCCATGGGATCCTAAATAGACCCTTGGAAGGTAATTAAGTGCTTCCTACTGCCTGTCTCCCTTAGGGGAGTTGGAATTTTGATAGTTTTCAGCACAAGAGTAGTCAATTGCCTGATTCCGCCCTCTCCAAGCCCAAGTGTGTCTCTCCCATGTCGGCTAGGTAAATTAGGCTGCCTGAACAGAATCACCTCTCCCCTCTTCCCTGAACCACTTCTTGCCTGCTGGTATGCTTCCTAAAGTTCAAAGGGGGTCCAGATACCAAACCCACAGAAAGAAAACTCCTCTCCACCCTTCACCAGAACCCTCTTTCTCCTGGAGAATACTCCCTCTCTCTAGGTGGCTGGCGGAGTTAGGGGTTTCACAGAAGCTTTTTGCTTTGAGGGTGGGGCTTAGCCACTTGCAGTTTCCAGCCACCAGGGTGAGAAACTCATGGCTTTCCCTTGGGCTTTTTATCTCTTTATCCAGGTCTCTCCAGGTCAATGCCCTGAAGCCTTCTGCTCTGTGTGTTCCCAAAACAGCTTACTCAGGCAGAATCTTGCCCCTTCTCAAGGCAAGTCTTTTGCTCATTTTTTCATTGAGTTGTTTGTTTTGGATTTTGTTTTTTGTGAGAGAGCTGGTGAGTGCACACTTAAATTGATGCCATCTTGCTCTATCTCTTTCTCATGGTAACTTGAGTTGGACTCTTTAGTTAACTATAAATTTTTATCCCAAATAAATACTCTTTATAAAAGCCAACAAATATCTGCTACTTTGCATCAGCACCCCTGCCAAAACTTAATTTTAATTGCATTGGAAATAGATAAAGATTTCAATTAATATTGATCTAAAAACTTAAATTTGGATATTGGGCAAAGTACTTTTTAGGGCAGTATAAAATTCAATATAATAGGAAACTTTATCTGCATGTATTGAACACTAAATAACTATTTCTGCCAGTTCAGTCAAGCTTCAGGTCAATTCCGTAAAGCATATTTGATTAGTTTAGTTAAAGATTGAATTGATAAGCCATTTTAGTAAAAATATTTGATAAACTTGTATAAGCATAATCTATATTTTATTTCACTTATTTCCTAACATACAAAAATAAAAGACAGTAGAGATAAACTGTGTTTCTGTCTAAACTAAAATATTTCAATAAACTTGCATTGACACCTTTTACTTTAACTCTTTTTGACGATGATATTTTAAAATAGTAAACTAAGGTGATTATGTGAACTAGGTCAATGCTATCTCCAAGTTCTTACCTTGTGATTCTTTTTTACTAGAGACAAGAGAAAAGATTATATAGTTCTTTCATAGAGGGTCTGACATTTTTGCAAAAACTGAATGATACTTTTATGTAAGATTGAAGTTCAAATTCTCACTTTTTAATTAAAGAAATTTTGGTCACATCGACTATTGAAAATCTGTAGTAAATGAAAATCAAATCTAAATTAATATTCTTCACAAGCTTCTTATGAATCTGTTGTGATAGCTAAACATTTTAACCTCTAAAATACCTTAGTCTTTCTTATGGAATGTAGGGAAATTTTATGAAATACCTCAGACAACAGGTTTCATTTCATTGATATAGCTTTATCAAAATGGGGAAATCATATTACTTTAAAATTTATTTACACAATTTATTAGAAGAAGAGAGAGATCTCTGTTGGAAATATTCTTTGATATGTATGGAATATAGGCCTTCCAGCATGTGAGATTCACTTGTTGCTATGATTTCTGAGAAAGAGACGAGTTGTTCCTAATATAAGAAACAATAATTTATACATTCTAGGAGGGGATATCTGGGAGTTTGGGCAAAACAAGGCTGAAAGGAAAAGATGAGCAACATGGTAAAATGTCTTTGCCATGACTCTTACTCAAAACTTTTAAATTCTCAGGAAAACATTTAAAATCTCCAAAATTTCTGGAGTGATTACAGTTTTGTGCATATATGTGAGTGGGTGCATCCTGATGAAAGGACTGAATTTCACATCTGGGAATATGCTCTATGTGGGTCACGTACACACACCACTGGCACCATACAGAGCAGCTGTAAATAAGATGTATTTAAGGAAAAAGTAATCCAAATAGAGCAGAGAAGTAGCAGATCCGACGCTGTCTTCCATTTCTCATTATTCCAGAGCACACCCAAGGCATAATGTTCTATTTGGTCCATGGCCAATGTTCCAAACAATAACTACCCCACACTACAGTACATATATACAGATTAAGCCTTAGAGGGCTAGTGAGCATCTAGTTGATCACACTGACAAGAAATCTATCAAGGAATTCTCAGGCACAGGAATGATCGACTAGAGTGTGTGGATACTGAGGGACAAGGTATGCATACAAAGGTCCTGAGAAGAGCTACCATATCAGGAAAAACAGTATTATTGAAGATCTTGTTTCTGCAAGTTGTCACAGTTCAGTTGAGCCAGCTTTCTGCTCAACTATGAAATGGGAGAAAGAAATGAGCCCTTAGGACCATCCAAGTTTGTCTGTCCAAGAGTATAACCCAAAGTCATATACATGATTAGTGGAAGTTGCTGGAAGTAAAGGAGATGAAAAATGCTGCTGCTGCCTTTACAGTTGCAGAGATTTCTGGGAGAATTTTGTCAAGGATATCAATTATGCTAACCTTTGGGGTAAAATAAGATTTTATGTACAATATAGGCATGTTTTTGTATAAGAAGTTTATTTACAAAATTAAAAACAAACAAAAAGCAAAAGGAAAACAAAAACAAAGTAAATATCTCAGTACTTTGTATATGAAGAAGGAAAGTTCTGTTTTAACTTTCTTCTTGGCATTTTCTTTATATCCTTGTGAATTTTCCCTCCTTGGGAAGTTGAATTTCAAAGAGATTTTTCTGGTGAGGATCTTCCGTTTATGTTACAGTTGCCAAATGCTAGATGCCAACAGTGCAGTTATCTTTCTTCCTTCAAAGATAAATAATCCCAGCTAGATTTCTCTTCATTTGTCTGTGTAAAGCAGTCATGTTATATAATTGTCCTACAGAAGGATAGCAATATTCAATTCATAATCTCCTGTTGCAATGATTAAAGTAGCATTTATGAAGAACACTGTCAACTCTATAAAATTCCTCTGTATCCTCCCCAAATATAGAATTTATTTTTCCCCACTGTTTTCCATTGCTACTTATGGAAAACTTATTAAAATCTAAAGCCTGAATTAAATGCCACATTCAATATGATGTGTTTTCTAACCCCCCACACAGTAGATAGAATCCCTTCTTTTTTGTACTCTCATAGCATGACAGAATGTAAAAATGCTGTTTCAATTTCGACACAACTGGGTTTTGTTTAACTTATGCTGGTTTTTTAAATATTTCATTTGAAATTCTCTCTCCTTTTCATTTTGTCCCTCTCTTTTTTCCCTGTTTTTAAAGTCTTGTTCATTCTCTTTCTGAATGACAAATAACATAAGGTTTTCAGAAGCACTGCTCAACTCACCACTGTATTACACCACAGCTTTGCAACTTTTGCTGAAGATGTATTAATGTGTTAATAAATAATGTAATATTGAAAATAAATATTTTCAGAATATTTAGGAGGATCACAATTCCTTTTGTGTCTTTCTTATGTGATTACTCTTTCACTTTCCAAGTCTCATTCATACACATCTAGGCACTAATTTCTTTCAATTTAGTACAAGTATTAATAATATTAGAGATTTTAGCAATGTTTGTGATATATATTTGATATACAACCATTTTTATTATTTTATATGCTTTTACAATAACATTTTTAAGTTTTAAAAATTAAGTTCTAGTTTGGGTTATAATCAATCAATTACATATATATCTTTGAATATACAAAATGGAAGAGATTATAGCATTGTATTATGTTGTATAAGGAAATGCAATCTTGTTTATTAGAGTTTATTGTGTGGGGAATAATAGAGCTATAACATTAGTCTCTTGAGAACTCTGGTTTGATTGCTTACTTTTCAAATGATCAAACTGAAATTCAAACAGGTTAAGTAGCTTGTCAAAATTTTAGATATGTTTAGTGGTCCATTCTATTACACTTGCTTATTGCAGTATTACTTGTAAATAACTTGTTTTACAGTAAAACAAATTAATATAACTTAATTTGTAATGAAAATTAATAGAAAATCCTTCTTAAATACAAGTGTAATTGACCATCATTGCAATTAAAAACTATTGTAATTAATTAATTAATAAGCACTGCAGATATTTGGCAAAATAAACAGTATACATATCCAAGTATTTTCTTTTATATAGTATAAAAATTGGCATATATATGCTATAGTCCAGAACTTCATTTTTACTAAACTGTGTCCCTGAATAAAACAATATTGTATTGAAAAATTTAGTCTATGTATGTGTGTATATAAATGCATAATTTTCTCAGAGTAAGCACAGACATACATAATCTATAGTCATTTTTAAAATTTATAAAATAAGTAGTTGTAACAGTTTATGAAGGTTTACATGGTATATTAACTAAGAAATCAAGTGTAAAATCACTTTGATATAATTTTATCAGTAGAAATCAAAACTACAATGCAATACCATTTTACACCTACTAGAATGGTGTAAAATATTCAAAAAATATTCTGTTAATATATAGATATATAAAACCTAAAATTTTCCCTTTTAACCACATTCAAATATATGATATAGTGTTGTTAATTACATTCACAATATTGTGCTACCATCAACACTATCCATTTCCAAAACTTTTCCATCATCCCAAATAGAAATTCTACAATTTAAGCCTTAACTCCCTATTCCCTACAACCACACCATCCCCTGGTAATCTAGATTTTAGTTCTGACTCTTTGAATTTGCTTTTCCTATTTATTTCATATAAGTGAGATCATATGATATTTGTTGATTTGAGTCTGGCTAATTCATCTAAACATGATGTCTACAAGGTCCATTCATGTTGTTGCCTGCATCAGAACTTCATTATTTTTACAGCTGAATATTAGTCCATTGTACATATTTTGTTTATCTATTCGTCAGCTTACGGAGACTTGGAGTACTTCCATCTTTTGACAATTGTGCATATATCTGCTATGAACATCAGTATGCAAATATCTGTTTGTGTCCCTGCTTTCAATTCTTTTGGGTACATAACTAGAAGTAGGATTGCTGGGTCATATGGCACTATTCTATAAATCTCTGAGGAACTGACAAACTGTCTTTCAGAGCAGTGGCAACATTTTACATACCAACAATGAACGAATATTCCTATTTGTCCACATCCTCCCCAACAATTTAAATTTTTCTTGATTTACATAGTAGCCATTCTAGTAGGTGTAAAATGGTATTGCATTATAGTGTTGATTTGCTTTTTCCTAATGGCTAATAACATTGAGGATCTTTACAAGTTGTTTTGGCCATTTGTATATTTTCTTTGATTATATGTCTATTCAAGTCTTTTGCTCATTTTTTAATTGAATTGTTTGTCTTTTTGTTGCCGAGTTGTGGGCTTCCATTATATATTCCAAATATTAAAACATTATCAGATATGTGGTTCCAAAAAATTTAACATTTGTGTAGGCTGTCATTTTACTTCCATAATAAAGTCCTGTGAGACACAATTTTTTTTATTTTGATGAGGTGCCATTTATCTAGTTTTTCTTGGGTGGAAAGTCTAAGAAACCATTGCCGAGCACAAGATCCTGAAAATGTTTCCTTATATTTTTTTCAAGGAATTTAATAGTTCCCATTCTTATATTTGGGCTTTGTTCCATTTTGAGTTTACTTTTGTATATGGTGTGAAGTAGGGGTCCATCTGCATTCTTTAGCATATGGAGATCTGGTTTTCCAAGCACCATTTGTAGAACAGACTATTCTTTCACAAATGAGTGTTTGCTGCCTTGTCAAAAACCATTTGGCCATAAATGTGAAAGATGATTTCTGAACTCTTAATTTGATTTCATTTGTCTATTTATCTGTCCTTATGCCAGTATCATGCTGTATTGATTATTGTGGATTGTAAAACCTTTTAAGATTCAGAAGTGCAAGTCCTCCAAGTTCATTGTTCTTTTTCAAGATGCCTTTTGAGGCCCCTTACCCTTCCATATAAATTTCATGATTGGCCCTTCCATTTTTGCAAAGAAAGGTGTTGGAATTTTAATTGGGATTGTGTAAATCACTTTGGGTAGAATTGACATCTTAACAATATTTAGTTTACCAATCCATGAACATTGAATGTCCTTCCATTTATTTAAATCTTTGACTTATTTTAGCAATGTTTTATAGTTTCTGTGTACAAGTACTTTACACACTTGGTTAGATTTATTGCTTGATGTTTGATTCTTTTTGTTGCTATTGCAAATGGAATTTTTTCTTGGCTTCTTCTTCCAATTGTTCCTTATTTATGTATAGGAATGATATTGCTTCCAGGATGTTGATTAGTTCTACTTCCTTTGTGTGGATTTTTCAGGATTTTCTGTATATAGGATCATCTGCAAATATGAAAAGTGTTACTTTTTCCTTTCCAATTTGAATGCCTTTTATTTCTTTTTCTTGCCTAGTTGCTCTGGCAAGAACTTCCAGTACAATGCTGTATAACAGTTGTGAAAGTGGGCATGCTTGTCTTTTTCTTGATCTTAGAGGGTAAGCTTTTTGTCTTTCCTGATTAAGTATGGTGTTGGCAATGGGATATTTACATATACACTTTATCAATCATGTTGTGGAAGTTTTCTTCTATTCCTTGTTTCTTAAGAGAGGTCCTTGATATGTTTAATGCCTTTTTTGCATTAATGGAGATGATCATGATTTTTCCCCCTTCATTCTATTTATGTGGTATAGTACATTAATTGATTTTCTTATGTTGAACCCTTGCAAATCTGGGATAAATCTCACTTGATCAGGGTGTATAATTATTTTAATATGCTATTGGATTGGATTTGCTAGTATTTAATTAACGATTTTTTTTTGCATTTATTTCGTAAGAGATCTTGGTTAGTAATTTTCTTTTCTTGTAGTATCTTTATCTGGCTTTGGTATTACAGTGATGTTGGTCTCATGGAGTGAATTAAGGAATGTTTCCTTATCTTCCATTTTCTATTTGAACAGAATTGGTCTGAATATTTCTTGGAATGCTTGCTAAAATTCCCTCTGAAGCCATCTGGTCCAGGGCTTTTATTTGTTGGAAGTTTTTAAATTAATGATTAAATCTCTTTACTGGTTATTCATTTGTGGAGATCTTTTATTGCTTTTTAAATCACAATAGATGGTCTGTGTACTTCTAGGTTATCTAATCTGGTTATCTAATTTGTTGGCCAACAGTTATTGATTGTATCACCTTGTAGTAATTTTTCCCCCTGTGGAGTTGGTAGTAACCCCCCCCCACTTTTAAATTTTAGTTATTTATAACCTTTTTCTCTTTTTTCTTCATCAGTCTATCTAAATATTTATCAATTTTATTGATCTTCTCCAAGAACTAACTTTTGGTTTTATTGATTCTTTCCATTATTTTTATCTCTAATTATTTTTTCTTTGCTCTAATCTCTGTTATTTCTTTCCTTCTGCTTTTTTGGGTTTAATTTTCTCTTTTTTTTTCCTAGTCACTCCAGTTTTCAGGTTAGGTCTCTTCTTTGACATCTTTCTTCCTTTTTAATGAAAGCATTTAGAGCAATAAATTTCCCTCTCAGCACTGCCTTTGATGTATCCCATAAGTCTTGGAGTGCTGTGTTTACATTTTAATTCACCTCAAGGTTTTTTCTAATAGCCCTTGTGACTTTCTCTTTAACAAATTGGATATTTAAGAGTATGTTATTTTATTTTCACAAATTTGTGTATTTTCCTTTTCTATCTCTGTTATTGATTTCTAGGTTCATTTAATTGTGGTTGGAAATGGTATATTTGTTGTAGGATTTCAATATTTCTTATTTATGAAGACTTTTTTATGACCTAAGATATGGTCTATCCTGGAGAATGTTGCATGTTCACTTGAGAAGAATGTTTATTCTGTTTTTGTTGGGTAAAGTATTCTAATATATGTCTGTTAGGTCTACTTGGTTTCAAGTATAATTAAAGTATTCTATTTCCTTATTGATTTCTGTCTGAATGTTCTTTCCATTAATGAAAGTGGTGTATTAAAGTGACCTAATACTATTGTAGAACCATCTCTTTCTTCCTTCCAATCTGTTAATATTTGCTTCATATATTTTGGGGCTCTTGTGTTTGATGCATATATTTTTATAATTGCTCCATCTTCTTGTTAAATTGACCCATTTATTGGTGCGTAATGACCATCTTTGTCCCTTAAGACAGTTTTTAACTTAAAGTTTATATTATCTGAGACTAATATTAGTATAGGTTCCCCAGCTTTCTTAAGTAGTATATTTATTTTCATTGTTTTACTTTCAATTTACCTATGTAATTAAATTTAATGATTCTTTTGTAAACACCACATAGTTGGGTCATGATTTTTTATCCATTCTGCCAATTAATGCTTCGAACTGGAGAGTTTAATCCATTTATATTTAAAGTCACTGTACTACTGATAATGTAGGACTTTCTTCTGCCATTTTTGCTATTTCATCGTTTCAAGTCATATCATTTTAGTCCCTCAACTCTAACATTAATGTCTAATTTTATGCTTATTTGATTTTTTTATATTGTACCATATGGACTCCCTTCTCATTTCTTTCTGGATATATTTGTCATGTATTTTCCTTGTGGTTACAACAGAGTTAAAATTTTACACCCTAAATATATGGCATTCATATTTTATTTGATACCAATTTAAATTCAATAGCAAACATGTACAATTTTTTCCCATATGTCTACATCCTCCCTATTTTTGTACTTGTTACAAATTATATCTTTGTACATTATATGTCAAAAACCATTAATTTATCATTACTTTGTTTGCATTTGCATTTTAGCACCTGTAGGAAATAAGAAGTCATGTTTCATACCAAAAGCACAATACAAAAGTACTGGCATTTATAATGATCAAAATGGTAGTTTTACCAGAGGTCTTTATTTCTTTATGCCAGTTTGAATCATGTTCCAGTGCCCTTTACTTTCAGTCTTAAGAAGTTCCTTTAGCATTGCTTGTGGGGCATGTTTCTGGTAGTGAACTCCCTCAGCTTTTGTTTAGCTGGGGATGTGTTAATCTCTGTCATTTTTGAAAGAAAGTATTACCAGATATAAATTTCTTGGTTGGCAATTGTTTTCTCTCAGCACTTTAAGTATTTCAACCTACTGCCATCTTGCCTCCATGAATTCTAGTAATACATAGGCACTTAACCTAATTATTACTGAGTAGTACATAACACATTGCTTTTTAACATATAGCTTTCACAAGTCTTCCTTTGGCTTTTACATTCAACAGTTTGACTAGAATATATAAGAGCATATTTCTCTACAAGTTTACCCTGTTTGGTGCCCTCTGGGCTTCTTGGATGTGCAAATCCATGTCTTTTGCTATGTTTGGGGAATTTTCTGTTATTATTCTTTTGAATATTACTTCTGCCCTTTTCTCTCTTTCTTTTTTTTATGAGACTTCTATAATATGAATATTGGAATGCTTGATGGTGTCCCAAAAGTCTCTTTGACTATTTTTTATTTTACAATTTTTTCTTTATGTTTTTTTTAGCTTGACTCATTTAAATTGTTTTGTTTTTCAGTTCAAAAAGTTTGTTTGTTTGTTTTTTTTTGGTTTATTTGCATCAAATCAACAGCTCCATATGCTTTTCAAAGTCTCCTGGAAATTTTTTATATCAATTAAGGTGGTCTTCACCTCCAGTAGTTCTGTATGGCTCCTTTTTAAAATTTCTATCTCTTTGTTGAGATTCTCCTATTGCTCATTCCTTGTTTTCCTGATGTCCTCTAGTTCTTTCTCTGTACTTGCCTTCATCTCCTTGATTATATTTAAGATACTTTTTAAAAAGTTTTTCTCTTTTTTAACAGTCTGGTCTTCTTCATTGAAGTTTTCTGGATTTTTATCTAATCCCTTTGGAGAGGCCATCATCACCTATATCTTTGTTTGTCTTGTAATAGTTTGTTGCATGCTGTACTTTTTAATAATTTAAAATGTTAACTCTGGGATTTATTTCCTGAGATGTCTGTTTCTCAACTTTATACCCAGGTAGTATTATATTTCAGAGGTTTTTCTGTGTGTCAGGAGCTAACAAAACCAAGCAAACTTAAGCAAAAACAAAAACACTTTCACAGTCTTTGCAAATTGGCTTTGCTTTGGCTAGTGTTCTCCTTCAGAGTTCAGCCCTCCTCTCAAGAAGGTCATCCCATAGCGAATTCAAAGGGCAAGGCCCTATCTGTCTTTTTTGGGCTTGTGTTTCTTTGTCACCTAAGGAGTTTCCCTGTTTACAGGAATGTGAATGCCTCCTCTACTCCTGTGGAAACAAACTTCTCCCTGTTCTGGGTGTGTCATTGTAACACTTAAAGCAGTTAAGTCCTGGCCTTGCCTTACTAATTTTTTCTTCATCTGTTTTCAGTGTCTCAAGCTACTTTTACCTGGAGAGCACATTTTTGAAGAGGAGTTACACCAGAGAGGAGTTTCCCAAGTCAGTATTTCCCAGATGGAAAAAGGCCAGGAACCCACAAAGGTAGGGCCAACTAGCTCCAAATTGCCCTGGGGAAAGGATGAGAGGGGAATGAGGAAGGGCATTAGGAGCTTCTCCCAATGCTCTGGATAACTTTGCTTTTTTGACTCAACAACTTCCCAGCAAATGCAGCCTTCAACTGTCCTCTTGATCTCTGAAAAAGTGTACCTCTTTAAGTCTGCTGCCTTTGTCTGGGTGCATTGGAACAATGGCTGCCCTCAGGGCTGTTCCCCCAATGACCTAAAGTAGCCAAGCAAAAGCAATGATCAGCAGTCAGACTCTACACCCCCAGTTCCTGAGGCACTAGGACCAGATTTGAGTATATCTCACTGCTTCAGCTGTGAGACTGGGGGATGGGCAACAATATCCTACATGCAGAATGGATTCATTTGTATTTACTACAATTTTCTAGCTTCTTCTTCCCATTCTGCCTTGGATGCTGCACAGTATTCTACTGGACTCCAAAGTTTTGAAATAGTTGATCCAGACAGTTCCTACAAATTTAAAAGTTTTTCTGGTGGAAGGAATGATTCCTGGAGCTTCATACACCATCTTCTCCTAATCCAAAAGACTTGATTTTTAAAACCCTTTAATTAAGGGATGATATCCCTTTTACTAAATGTAATGATGTCAATCAATTCCAAAATGTGGCTTGTTTATAGTCAGATGATATATAGCTCATAACAAAAGAACTTTGTGTTTCAGACAGAATCAATCAGTTATCAAATAATTTTTGATTGTCTATATAGCAAGATGAAATCTATTTGCTAGGAAAACATTGTTAAATAAAGTAAACCACAAATTCCAGAGCTCATGGAACTCGTACTCGTATAGGGAAAGAGTCCATCACAGTGCTTTTTACATGGTTTCCTTAATATTTAAATCAGAATCTTGATTTTAATAATGGTTTAATTCCAGAGTCCACTTTTCTATTATCAGAACCAAACTTTTTTTGTCTCTGCAGAACACTGATAGATAAAAACATATTATAAATGTGAAGGGATTTAATATGTAGAGAGACTCAGTCTAGATTTCTGTGTTTATCAAACACTCTAGATAATGAGTATTCTTATTTTTTAAGAGGATTCATACAAAATCCCCCAGAAATGACAGAACCAATGATTAACTCTGGACAAAATCTGATCAATATTCATTTGGCTTAAGAATAGTAATTATACCCAGATTGTGGGAGATATCAAAGATTCTCCTCAACTTCCATGCTCAACAAAGTTTATTATTTTCCAACTCTTTGAAAGTAGATGTGGCAATTGACTACAAACAGCAAAATATATGTGATTCGATGTAAAAAGTGTCACTTCTCAGCTGAATTATTTAACACAGTATTTAACAGGTTGTCAACCCCTGGTCAACTGGGGAGAATGAGTGCTTGAAGCAGTATGGCTAAGGTGAAAGAAGCCACTGTCAGGGCATGAGCAAGAGTAGTAGATTCCTTTATATCAATGATACAAGTTCTTCCATTGCTAGAATAACAATAAGTCTAGAGCAAAAAATAGGTGTAATATGGGGGCATTTCCAGGACATTGGAATTATCCTGCATGATGTTGCAATGATGGATACAGGCCATTATTTATTTTGTCATAACTTACAAAATTGCATGAAACAGAGTGTAACCTATAACATGAACTGTAATCCATAGTGAGTGGCAATGATTCAATATGTGCTCATCAATTGTAACAAATATACTACACTAATGAAGGATGTTGTTAATGTGGGAAAGTGTGGGATGGGGAGGGAACAGAGCATATGGGAATCCCTTATATTTTTTATGTAATATAAAGTTTCTTTAAAATAAATAAATAAATAAACAAATAAATAAATATATGGATTGGTTGACCACCCCCCCAAAAAAAAGAGTAGCAGATTCCCACTGCTGGTTTCCATTGGGCATACGGCATGAGAGAGTACTAAACCTATGCTCTTTTAAACCATAGAACTCTTGACATTGTTAGTGCAGTAGCATGTTGTAAATTGAATAATATGGAAACAAATATATATTTTAATTATTATATTGAATCAACATTAAAACCCCATGTCCTAATCCTTCCTCCAAAATTTTGCATATGGTTAAATGTCAGTATTTTACTCATTTGGGTTTCAGAGTATAGATGCCTTAGGAAACAATTCATCTGAAGCAACCCTGGTAAATAATAAGAACTTATATGAGACAAAGCAGTATTAATGAGTCTAATCCTTCCTTCATTGAATATAACAGAAGGAACCTGAGAACAGACAATTTCACTTGAACATATAGATTTACTTATCTTGTGCATAAGCCTAAAAATACCTAGAGAATTGTTGTAGGGGTGGGAGGAATTTTGTTGGGGACATGTTTCCTAAATTTTTGTACATTTGGAGCAGTGACCAAAAATAATCCCCCTTTAAAAATAAAGTAGCCCCAGGTGTCACTTTGGCCCTCTACTAGGACATCACTGGGACCTGCACCAAGCAAGGATTGTGGAACCAGTCTAGAGATAACTTTCCCTTACAACTCCAAGTGATGGCTGGGTCCAGGGCTGATCAAGGAGCTCTGATTGTAGCAACCACAGCTCTGGATGAACAGGCCATTTTCTTCAGAGCTGTGCCTTAGACATTTATTTTTGTCGTTTGGTTGTTTTTAAGAGTACAGGATCACACTTTAGTGGGACTTTAGTTTCCTGATTAACATGGTTCTTTGTGGTTCTTGTAGTCAGGGCATAACAGTGGCTGCAACCTTAAGCCTTTTTGTTTCTACTCCCAACTTCTGGAGTCCCGGGTAGCATGAGAAGGGTCTGGCTAAGCCCCTGCCCTAGCCTGAGCCAAGCACAATCATTGTAAGGAATTCCCAGGAAAAATTCAACTGATTGCTCCCAAAAAATTGCTGATAAAAAGGTAGTCAAAGTCACTTTTACAGTAGGCCTTCTAAAAGCAATACAAGAGAAAATATGGTTCATTGTAAACTGTTTTATGCAAAGAAATAATTGATTTGATGCAAGTATTGCTGTTGCTGAGAAATTTCACAAAGATATAGAAGACACTGATTCTAATAATCCAGTAGCTCCAGATTTCAAGAACCCCACAGGTTTTAATTTGCTGTGAACCGAGCAAGTTTTAAAACCCTGCAGTTTTGTGTGTTTGTTTCTGATCTGTCTTATACAAACTCATGCATGACTATGTCTGTATTTTTAATGTGCGCATTTTTTTGAAGTTGTATCCTTTATATGCTACATGTTCCAATCTGAAAAAACTGATGATTCTCTAGTATTATTACATTAGGGTTTGGCATAATACTTAAACGAGGTAAGAAAGATGAGAAAAAATTAGTAGAATAATTGTCCAGTAAAGAAACCCTGAGATTCTTTTAGATTTGGACATTAATATATTATAGAGGTTTTTATTTAACTATATTGATGAATTTTGACAAAAAAATTTCTATGTTTCTTTTTTTTCATAGTGTTTTCAAAACTATTCTTAATGTACTAAAGTTTTAATAAATGGAGACTGAAATGACCATTATTTCTTTTCACAACTATAAGATATATTTAAAGGTAATATAGATCCTGCAGGAAATTCTCTTTTTTTTTTTTAAACAGAATTTTATTGGAGCATATCCTTTTTTGATAGGAGATAGAGAAGAAGCAAAGCATGTTTTGTTCATGTATGTGCTACTTAGTAGAGATTAAAATAATTCAATCTGGTATAGTTTACCAGATTAAAGAAACACGGGAAATGTAATCAATAATGTCAAGCAATAAACAAGAAAATAAGACATATTTAACCAATTATGTGGAAAAGTGAGAAAGGTTTAAAGATATATTGGACTTTATAAATAAGTGTATATGGGCCTAAAATAAAACTATAATGCTAAAAATAGCCATACTGACACCAAATATATTGACCCATAAAATCACATATTATATATGGATACTTGCAATGTATTTGTTAAAGTCTGGGCATTTTCAAATAGTTATTCTTATATTGAATTTTTTTTTCCTAAACTTAACAAATCACCTGGTAATCATTCAAAATTTTATATAGATATGAAACAAGAATATTCATTGTAGCACTATTTATATTAGCAAATTCTAGACACAATCAAAATCTTCATCAACATAACAATGTTTAAATAAAATACAGCAGATCTAATCTACAGAAAACTATAGAAATTTAAAAAATTGGGTAGAGAAAAAATTTTGATAGGGAAATATAATATAATTCCATTCATTTTTGTGCATATAACTATATTCTTTTATACTATTTACATTTAGATAGGTATCTAAATTTGTAGAGGCTGGTCAGCAGCCCATGATAGAATTTCATCCCTGGAATGAATTTAGGCAATTATATTTCCCCTACAATAAAACATTTATATCTGTATGGAGGTGTAATTAATATACAATGAATTGTGCTCTATTCAAAATGTAAAATTTGATTAATATTGTCTTGTATGTAGGCATGAAACTCTCATCACAGTCAAGCTAATGACAGATCCATTACCAGCAGAAAATTTCTTCATGGAATTTTCCATTCATCTTTCCTTTCCCATTGTCCCCAGAAAACCACTGATCTGATTTTTATCACTTTAGATTCATTTGCTTTTTAAAGAAATTTATATAAAGAGTATCATATTGTGTGTGCTCTTTTAGTCTGGCTTCTATTATTCAACACAATTATTTTGTGTTTTATCCTTTTGTACCTTATACAAAACTGGAGCAAGGGCAGCATTTTTGAGATTCAAATATCTGTGAAAATCCCATCTATCTAAGATAATGTGTTGATTTCTGCAATAATCTTTATTCTTCCTTTTCTTGTCTGCTTACTTTAGATTTCATTTGCTCTTCTTTTTTTAACTGCAGAAGATGGAAGCTGAGTGTATTAATTCTAAGCCTTCCTTCTTTTCTAATATAGAAATTTAATTTTATACATTTCCTTCTATGTACTGCTTTTGTTGTATCCCACATCTTTGCTACATTGTGTTTTCATTTTGGTTAAGCTCAAAATACTACCTTAATCCTTTTTGTTTTCTTACAACCATGGTTCATTTAGGAATTTTAAAATTTAGTTCCCCAATATTTAAAGATTTTTCCAATTATATTCTGTTGCATTCAGATTTAATTCTGTTGTGGTAGGTCATATATTTCGAGTGATTTGATTCCTTTTAAATTTGTTGAGATTTGTTTCATTGCCGAGAATAGAGGTTATCTTAGAAAATAACCCATGTGCCCTTGCATGTGTATTGTGCTATAATCAATTATTTTGTTTAATATTGTCATTGAAATTTTCGAGAGTCTAGATTTTATTAGTTATTATACTTATTTATTTTATTATTATCCCCTAATTTATTATTTATTTATTTATTATTATAAGTTATTAGTTACTGAAATAGAGGTATTGGCATCTCTGATTAAAATTGTGCACTTGTACATTTCTCCTAGTCTTTCTTTTATGTTTTGCTTCATGTATATTGAAACTTTGTTATTATGTGCCTAAACATTTGAGATTATTATGCCTTTTTGACAAATTTACCCAGAAATTATTGTATAATTACTCTCCACAGATCAGGCAATATTATTTGATATGACATCTATTATGTCTGATATGAATATAGTTTTTTTTCAGCATTTTAAAATTACATTACCATAATATGTTTTCCATTCTTTTAATTTTATGCATTCGTGTCTATATTTATAAAGTGGATTTCTTGTCAGTAGGAGACAGATCATCCTTTATTCATCAAATTTGTACATTTCACCATTTCTTCAGTGTTGTTTAAACATTTATATTTAATATGAGTGTTGATGTGGCTGGATTTGTGTCTACCATCTTGCTCTTAGTTTACAATTTGTGTCATTTTTCTTCTACCATTTTTGATCAATTGGGTTTTATTTTTTATTCCATTTATTTCCTTTGTTAATTAGATATAATTATTTGTTTAATATTTTTTTTTTACTGTAACAGTTTCTTTAGGGTTTACAGTTTAAGTTATCATGGTCTACCCTCAAGTATTATTATACCACTTCACATAGAGTGTAAGTATAACAGTATATTTCTATATCTGCTATTCTTGGCATTTTTGTTATTGTAGACATATATTTTATTTCTACATGTATTATGACCCCTAATATGTTGGCAATATTTTTCTTTAAGCAATCAATTATCTTCTACAGAGACTTAAAATCAAAAATAAATTATTTTATATTGACTCACTTATTTACCAATTATGATGATTTTTATTCCTTGATATTGAACCATTTCTGGTGCTTATTTCCATTACTGTAAAGCCTGATTTCTATCATTTATCATTTTCTTTTTGCTTGAGGACTTCCTTTAACATTTTTATTGTGCAAGTCTGTTGAAAATTAATTCTTCAGATATTGTATGTATGAATATGCTTTAATCCACCTTCATTTTTGCAGATATGTTGACTGAATGTAAAATGCTATTTCCAAAGGTTTTTTCCTTTTTTTTTTTTTTTCTGTCTCCATACTCTGAGGATATTGCACCACTTTCTTCTTGCTTGTATTGCTTTGGACAGAAGTCTGCTGTTGTCCTGATCTTTTATTCTGTGTACATACATGTCTTCTTTTCTCTTTGCTTTTAAGATTTCCTTATTATCAATGGTTTTGAGTAAGTTGGCTATGGAAGACCTTGTCATAATTGTTCTCAATCTCTCTTGTTTTTGGTTTTCTTGAGATACTTAGAGAAGTCGATTTATAGACTTTATCTCATTTTTTAAAAATTTCCATATTTTTTCCTCTCTCTCATTTAAGAAAACATGTTACACAATATTACACCCTTTGAAGCTGACCTAAGTTTACTGCTGCTTGATTTTTTGTTTTTTTTTTAATTTGTGTTTCATTTTGGATAGTTTCTATTGCTCTGCACACAAGTTCATTAATATTTTATTCTTCATTGCCAAATCTGCTGTTAATCTTTCCTCTTTTATTTTTCATCTCTAGAAATTTTTATTTCAGTCTTGTTACATTTTCCAAGTGCATTTTTAAACATGTTCAGTTTTTCTTCTGCCAATATGCAATATAGTTTTAATAACCATTTTAATATCCTGTCCACTAATTCTATCATTTGTGTCATTCATTCATTCTTTTCAATTTATTGATTTTTCTTCTAATTATGGGGTGTTTTACTATTTCTTTGCATGCCTGCTAATTTGTGATTATGTAAGAGACATTGTAATTATGCATTGTTTGGTGATGAATATTTTTATTTCTATAAACCTTCTTTTGATCCTTTTTTTTTGGATGTAGAAGTTACTTGGAAAATATTTAATCTTTTGAGATTTGCTTTTACAGTTTGTACTATAGGACCATTGGAGAGTTTAGCCTAGAGATAATTTTTACCTCTCGTGAAACAATACCCTTCAGAGTTCTCTAGCTGATACAATGTGAATCGATTTTTCTTTTTTTTTTTTCCTTTTGGCTGATGGGGCGTGAGAATCCCTGTGTAATCTTGGAGATTTATTCCATTTTTCTGCTTTTGAGTGGTAGGATACTTTCTCTTATTTTTTGAATTTTTGTAACATCTCTTGACTCACATGCCTTGATCAGAATTGCACTGAAGTCTCAAGGGGAACACTGCAGACCTCTGGACCTACCTTTGAGCTCCCCCCTTTCCTTTCTTCTGCTTGTAAACATAGCTGCCTTGGCACCTCTTGACTTCCAATTAGGTCTCCTCAACTCAGGAAAACCACTGTGCTCTGTTTGACTTCCCTAGCTTTCCCTGTTTCCTGGAAACTCTCTCCAAACAATAAACTGGGAGAATTTGTAGACCTTTTAACATTTAATTCCCTGCTCTTGAGGATCAGTCTCTTGGACTGTCTGATGCCCAATATTTGAAAACAGTTGTTTTTTCCATATGTTCTATCCATTTAGTTGTTTTAGGCAGGAAGATAACTCCTGTCCCTGTTGTTATATATTCGTTGAAAGGGGAAGCATGGAGTATTAAGGAAAAATATCATTTGCTCAATAATACGAAATACTCACATATGATTAGGTGAGTGATGAATGAAAATTTTATTTTGGAATTTTCTTACAAGGAGGTCAGAATTAAGGTCAGTTGTGAGCTTGTTGATAAATTTCCATCCTGAAAGATTGGTTTTAGCAATAAATCTTCATTTCAATATGACATATACTTTCTGTGATCTTTCTGTATTTTTTCTCCTTTGATTAGTAATCACAAAACTTTTTTACCTTCAATGTTATCGACATACACTTTCCTAAAAACAGAGTTCTAAAACAAAATTAATTAGAAGTTATTTCAATATTAATATGCAGTTTCAATAAAGATTTTCAATCAATAACAACTATTATTTTTATTACATATTTCCAGGTACTGGAATAGTTTGTTAGGTACTGGAAATATAAAAAGCATAATATAAAATCCTCTGCCATCAAAATGTTCATATTTTGTCTGTATAAATATAATAAGCAAATATTGAATGCAGATATCCTAAAAATGGGAATATTACTTGGTTTATTGTGTTTCCAGCTTCAGTTTCCATGGTTTTTGTTTTCTTTTGTTTTCAAAATCAACCAGCTAAAACACTTAAGCATATTTTTGACAGTTTTTATTTTGAAAGAAAGAATATAATATATGAATTGCAAGTTTCCATTGCCTTGTCAAGCAAGAGGTTATGTTCATGAAATATTTATACTAAGTGATGTCAAAAAAGATTCCTCAATATAACACCTTGGTGCCTGGGAGCACTACAGAAAACATTTTGCTTCCAAAGCAATTACCCGCTCACACAGATAGCGCTGTGGCACCTCGCCTGGTTTCATACAACAGTGTCTACACTAGCCAATTCTTTTCCTCAGCAAAAGTCTTTTTTTTTGCCTCCTTTTCTATATGCTTAATTCTAGGACCATAGTTTAAAATACCAGAAATTAATATAGTGGGTAAAAGTAAGTGAAAATAAAAAGATATTTTAATACATATCTCAAATGCTAAATTATTGCCTATTTCATCTCTTAAAACAATATGTATAGTCAATTATACATAAATAACAATTATATTTTATGGTATATGCTACCAATAAAGACTGGAGAATACATGGTATAGTTTGTCACAGTAAGATTATACTGTTAATAACAGAACTTAAAATTTTGAAAATCTTTTCTCCAGTAAATTTTGTTTTCACTATGGAAAATTAGATGAGATTGGACTTTTTTGGTGAAGGGGTAGCATGTAATAACAGGCATGAAATAAAATTAATATGAATATAGACAAAACCTAATATCTAACCAATTTATAAAGGAAAATGCATTCTAATTATAAATTAGTAGTAGTAATAGTATTAATTGGCAATATTTTGAAACTATTATAACATATTGAGTAATTTAAAGAATGTGTTACACCCTTGACTTATGATAATATCTCCTTGTCCATTCTTTTAATCAAAAGAAAACATTCAATTTATATTAGCTCTAAATTCACCAGTCAATTCTACATAAATTCTAAACTATTTTAAAGGCATATACCATTGAAATATGCTCTATTATATTCCAGTAATGTGTTCTTTTTAAGAGAAAAGAGTATCATCAATATCACATTATATATTATATTAAGAGCACATTATCTTATAATTATATAGTAAGAATATATATATTCTTATTTCAAAATAATAAAATGATAATCAGTGTAAACAGTATAAATCTATTCTGAAAATAAATTGGTATGTATTTTCTATCTATGAGAAGGAAGAAGCAACGTCAGGCTTACATCAATGCCCCAGATAGAACTAAGTGGAATATATGATATGCTTGAGGTTCATTCATTCACAGATAGTTCTTGACATCTAGTATATGCCTGGCATATAATGGCGAACATGAGCACAAATAGTTCCTGCCTTCATGAATTAATAATCTATTGGAAAAGACAGACATTAATGTAATGATCATATAAAATATATAACTGTGATTATGAAAAAGCATACTAAAAGAGAGGGTCAAAAAGATGTGTGGCATAGTACAAAAAGAATGAATAGTCAGAAATTTCATAGAAATCTTTACTAAAGAAGTACCATTGTGCTGTATTGAATGAAGGATATTAACCTATATGAAAAGCAGAAGGAATATTAATCCAGGCAGAGGAAGTAGCATTGTGAAGGCCCTATAGTAAGAAAGGACATGAAGTATTTACAGGGCTTAAAGAAGTTCAGGATATTGGAGAGAATGGACAGCAGAATGACTTGAGATGAAGTTGGACAATAACTTACACTTTCATATAAGAAACTATGGAAGGACCTTGTGTCTTGTATTAGGTCTAAAGAAATGATAGGAGGGCTTACTAAATAACATTATCTTATTATTATATAGTAAGAATTTAATAACATTCCTTATTAAAGGAATAATTCATGAATTATTTCAGTAGTCCAGCTGAGACATGATGACAGTTTAGACTAAATGGTAACAGTGGTGACACAGATAAATGAAAAGACTTGAAGAAAAATTAGGAAGTAAAATTGATAGGACAAGGATATCTATGATTGAAATGAGAGAATTCACCATATTTGAAAGCAATGGAAGGCACTGAATTATACAATGAAGTATTTCAGCTTTTGTACTTTATGAATTAGGCAACAGAAAACCATTCAGTATTCAAAATTGATGAAATGATAAACTTTGGAGAAATAAGAACCAAACAACTAAATCAACACACATTCATACATACAGTTTTAGTGAAGTTTAGAGACATTGGTTCATTGTTGTAGAAGTTAATATACAGTACCAGGAGACTATGATGTAGAAATCTAAGGTTTGGGTTTGAGGGAGAGCTCAAAGGTCTTAATTAGAACCATTATTCACAGTAAAGGATCAAATATTTGTATAGAGTAAATAAATGAACAAATGAATAAATGAATGTATGGAAGGTTTTAAGTCATGCTAATCAGTATCATCATAGGCAGTCTAATGGAATAGAATGAGAAAACATTGTTCTGAGAAAGCATTGATCTAGCTATAAAAATTTCCTAGTGGTCTCTGAAAGAGTGATTTTAGGGAAATTATTCTGCAAGAACAAGAAATAAAATAGTAATAAAATAAAATGTAGCATGACCATTACTATGGGTAATAAAGTAAAACAGAAAGCAAAGATAGCTTTTGTCCTCTAAAATTCATTAAATTTAGTAAAAATCACACACTACTGGTAGTCAGCAATCTAAAAGCTCACATTAATAGAGATGCTTCTAAATTAAGGTTCCTGAATATTACTTCATAAATAGTTTCAGTGTTCATCTAGCCTTCTATATTTTATATTGTCAATAATTTTATATTAGAATTCAATATAATGATGACCTTTCTTTTTATTACTCTGTTGAGAATGATATTATTTCAGGATAATGTGAATGACTTTTCTAAGGCTACACAGTAATTATGTGGCTGAAGTATGATGAACTCTGAGCTCTTGTCTTAATTGCAACTCTCCCCATATATTTTCATCATTCAAAGATACCTGCGTTATTTTGATTATACCTGACCATTTAAGGAGCTAAAGTTAACACTTTAAAAAAATAGCATTTCTTATTTAGAAAGAAATATTTGATGAATTATATGTCAAAATATCCAAAATAACCTACCTGATATTATGCTATTTTAGCACTATTGAAAAAAAATTTTTTTACATGTAAAGACAATTATAATCAATCTTATCCCATTGTCTGCTAGGTTTCTGTATGTATGTGTGTGTTTGTGTGTGTGTGCATGTGGGTATGAGGGGAGGGTTGTGTGAGTGAAGCAATAGCCTTGAGAATTGTCTATGATCTACATGTGTCTTTGTAAAATGGTAGGTCAGAAAGCAAAATAGAGAATATTAACTATTAAGGAGAGCATTTTACTTCAAATATATTGCTTTACTTGTCGATTCCCTTTTTACTGTTGTATGTACTATTTGTCTGATAAAGTGTACTTTAAAGAGATTCCGGATAACTTTGAAGCAACTAATATAAACACAGGCTTTGATGGGAAAGTACTTTGTTCCTATTAAACTTAAAAAGCACATATCTGAAGGTTGAAGAGTTAGATGGACATGGAAGCTGCCTTGTGTTTTCTTAACTTCCACCTGTCATGCCTGCTCCTTTGAAATATTTATGTCCCTTATTGTTCTGTCAATTATAAGACATCCTTGTTAACATTTAGACATAATTTAGGACACATTCCATAAGCACAACTGTTAAATATTTATGTCTGGCACTCATTACTTACAAAGCACTTCACGTATGCAGCCATGTTTCAATTATTAATGAAGAGCTTGGACAGATTTTGTTTTATTGCTCTGCTCTCCTGAAGATTAACTTTTTCATATTCTTCCATACTAATATCTTGAGTTGTTTATTGCTTGGTTTAAAGAGATTTTCTCTTCTTTTGATATTAAATTTGCTTTGTATTTAAGTTTCTAGAAAGGTAGATTTAAGAAGAAGAGGAAGTTGACAATAAATAATTGAATCCTGTATATAAATATATATAAACACATGTTCATATGTGTGGATTACCTAAGTTTTAAAATTTAATTTGTTTTGGAAAAGGAAATGTAACTCAATATTAAAAAATATATTTTTGAGATTGTTTGGCTTTTTCAGCCACTTATGGCTAACACAAATGCCATCTGTAAGTATGGGTAACAATAATTATTATTTGTCTAGTTAATTCAGTGTAGGAGGTTCTTGTACACAGTTACAAAATTTGAATTAATTGAGCAATCAAAAAGAGATGTGCCTTGTAGATAATTCGAACTTCCCAAGAAGAATTTTCCCTGATTATCACTTTTGACTATATATTCTTATGATATTAACCATAATTAAAATTATTTCATGTGATTTTTAGCTGAATAAGCATCATTTAATATTCCAGACTGATTGAATTATTTCAATTTGTTGTTCTGTCTTTGCTAAAACCAACATGCCATTTAAATCATATTTGCTTCCTTAGCTAGAGATTAAATCAGGGTTATTTGTGACAAATGGTTATAAGTCCTTTTCAAACTCACTACCAAAAACATTTTAGAAATGTATACTCATGTGAATTGAAGAGAAAAGCACTATAAATTGAGATTTTTTGCCGCCAAATCATAAAAATCACATTTAAATTCTGAAACATCCTAAAGTTAAGCAGTGAATATTTGTACATTTCTTGTCCATGGAACAAATTCAATATTGGAACAATCTAATTTAATAGAACTTAATAAAACATAAATTAATCATTAAAATTATTTTAATTGCTAATAAAGATAAAGGTTATTTGTCAAGTGAAAGTTACTCTTCTAGGCCCTTTACATACATTAACCCATTGAATCCTCACACATCCCTATGAGGAAGAAATGATTATTCCCTTTTTTCAGATGAGTAAACTGAGATGCACAAGGGATGAGGGATGTGTCAATGGTGGCAGATATGGGATCAGAATCCAAATACATTTGATTTATATTAGCATTATAAATCAAATGTATTTATACATTTGCACAGTAGCCTCCAAGAGGAAATATATTTCTGAATTACTCCCTACATGATAATATTAAACTGCACCAGCAGTTTTCACAATTTAGATGTTTTATTTTGTGATTAAATATTTCCTTTACTTAAAAAATGTGTTTTTCAGCCATTAAAAGTACTTCATTAAAACAAGTGCCATAGAATCAAAGAAAAATGTTTCATAGGGAATAAAAATTTACTTAACTGTTTTTCCTCCTATACTTTGCTGAAGTCTCTGTTCAAGCTCTTAGGTAAACAATATCAGCATATGACCTTTAAATAATTATGATTTTTTAAAAAAATGTGCTATTGTAAAAATGTGTACTGTTATTGCCAAGAGAAGAGGGAAATGTAGCAGACATATTGAATACCAGTAGTTCATTCATAGTCACAAGAAAAATGGGTCTATAACTATTAACTACTATTATCAATTTCCTTATTGCAAATTATCAAAATGTTCTCTCTTGTTTTTTTTTTGCAAATAAAATTGTAAATGCTCTAAACATCATATATTTGGCGTGTGGATCAGAGTAGGGATGGGTATCAAACACAGCCTGTTTCACAGAAAATGTTATTACTATTTCAGGCAAAATAACCAAATAGATATACTGTGGTACATTTTGATGTTGGTGGATCACTGGAAGTGTCAGTGGCTTCATGATTTGTCCTGGTTCTTGATGGACCACTTTGCTGAATTTTCACAATTAAAAATATTAAAAATATGTTTGGATTGTAAGGAAGATGCTGTTAAAGCTTCACAACTCATCAGGCAGCACAAAAAGGGGAACTCTTTAAATTGGATCTATTACCTTTAGAACAAGTGTCCATTTTTATGACCAGAGTTAGAATCATTTAAGATATTAAATTTCTCACAACTCCAAAAATTGCTGGACATCTCTTTAATTTAAATGTCACTTGTATTGTCTGATCTTTTAAAATGCACAAAGACCATACAATTATTTTGTCATTTATAGCTTGCAGTTTAAAATTGAGAAGAGATTGCATTGCAGTTAATTTTATTTCCAGTGTCTCTATGAATTTATGTAACCTTCTACCTGTGATTTCCCATTATGCACAATATGGAAGAAAGATTAAGAGGATTTTACTAGGCATTTCTCCAAAGATATTTTCTGATTCTTAAATTTAGAATATCTTCTTCATAATCAAAGAAAATCTTTTTAAACGAGTACTATTATTGGAGCAACTTTATTCTGGGTTTACTGTTTAGGTAATTTGACTGTTTTATAGTAATTTCTGTTTAGAAGAAACCATAGCACCATGTTCAAAAGAAAAGAAAATGGGACATGGCAATGCTAAAAGGTGTAATAAAAGCCCAAGGACAAGGAAAATAGGAAGCTCAAAGGAATAACAGTAGTAGAAGCCATTGACCAACCTAAAGATCAGTTGTCTAGTGGACATTAGGATGTCAACTTTATTTTAGAATTTTAGAAATATATACAGCATTATGAAGTCTGTGTAGAATTTTTGAAATTTTGTCATAAAACTGAGAACCGTGAGAGCAGCCATCACTATGATTTTTAAGGTTACCACATATAATATTCACGTCTTTTTATTGAATATAAACATTCAATCAAAATGATTTAACCTGTCCTCATTTTAGTCATGATTTCTTTCCTAAAAGCTTACTTTACACCAAATCTGTGCACCACAGAGATTAGTATTATGAAGTAATAGGAAAAGGATCGATCATAGAGATACTTGAAGAACCAGAGTTATGAAAGGTGTTTTAGTTCTTTCAGTAATTAAACATATATTTTTGGATCTTAAATTATTAGAGTAAAATACGCAAATAAATCTATCTCAGGGAGCGATTATTGCTATGGAAAGGGAGAGAGAAAATGATGAGTGTTTGAATTCTATTATTAAAAATATTTAAAGAATATCTTTCCTTAAGGCAAATTTGAACACCAATATGAAGAAAATGAAGGAACAAACAATGCAAATATTTCAAAGTTTTCCCTAGGCAGAGACAGCAGCATTTGCAAAGGCCCTGAGGCATGATTTCAACAATTGCATTCTAGGAATGCCAAGGTGGCTCTTGTGGCTTTGGAGGAATGAACAAGGGAAATTGTTATCAGGGACATGATATCAGGACATGATATCAGGGAGAAAAGAGAAATGGCAAGAATGGGTAGAGATAGGAAATGATAGAGACAACTGTAAAAGACCAGAAAGAGATGAGGGCTTGGTCTAGAAGTAAGTACTTTAGGGAGGTGGGAAAAACAGGCCTGATAATTATATATCTTTAAGGCTTTGGGTGTGATTACCTGAGTTTAATATATATACAGAAAATAAAAGGACAAAACAAGGAAACTTTCCTTGAATTATATCATGGAATAATCAAACATTGAACACAGAAGAGTGAAGGAAAGTTAAGAAAGATGAAAAAGTATGAGAAAATTATATCTAGGGTAGGGAAAATATTTCAAAAGAGAATGGATTTTGGAAAGAGGCTTCAGTGAACTTGAAAAAGAAGGAGTAAAATTCGAATAGTAGTGGGTTTCCCAGTTACATGAATTAAGACTTGCCCTCGTTCATTTGGGCCACAACTTAAATAAAAATAAAATTTTCAAGAGGGCCTATCTGCAATGGATTCACATCCACAGGAATGTGGATTAAGTTTAAGAACATGTCTAAACCGAGGTATTTAACTCAATATGATACAGAGAGAAAGTAGGTACACAGAGACAGTAAAACTCTTTTTGTCCTTTGTTCCCCTATAGGCTTCATCAAAGAATTGCTACAGTATTAAGAGAGGAATGTTGGCTTACATGAGTAATTTCTTCTGATATTAGTAGGGTTATTACACATTTTTGTATACTGAACAGATTATAAAGTAGAGGAAAAAGAAAAACTGATGTTGCAGGAGAGAGAGAGAATTGTGGAGGGAAAATCCCTGGATTACATTATAGAGAAAGGGATTTGAGGCACATGTGAAATGGTTATCCTTAGTTAAGATGTTGAACAGTACTATCTTAACAGGAGAGAAGAGATTCTGTGGGTACAGACACAATTGAGAAGGCTTTTTTTTTGTTGCTGTTGTCGTTTTTGTTGTTTTTTGTAATGGTAACGTCGGATTTATCTTGTTATTGCTTCTAGTTTCTCATGGAAAAACAAAACAATGGCATCTTTTGGTGATGTGAATTATTATCTAGGAGAGACAGAGAAGAGAGTAAAAATCTAGGGACATGCAGTAGGATTTCTGTGCAGAACTAAGAACACTCCTCAGGCTAGTGATTATGAATTGAAATTAGAAACAGATATGGGCAGGGGAGATATTTTAATGATTGCACTAGAAATATCTGAGAAAGGAGAAAAGTGGGAGAATGTCGAGAAGTGATGGGGAATTATTAAAGGAAGGATCAATGGATTGGAGGTCCTGGTGAGATACAATTATTGAAATCAGGATTTTAGTGAGCCCTTGCTAGAAACATAAAAACTGGTGTTCAAAGAATATGATGTTTGAAATATGAATTATGAGGTAGGTTCAGTTACTGGGAATGACCGCTTCTAATGTATGGCCATGCAGTTGTGTCTCAGGTGAAAGGGAAAGCAAAATCATTCAAGGAGAGATTAGATTATTTAATTGATACTGAAATTGCCAACAATTGGCCAGAAGTGATGGGGAAAAGAGAATGAGACAACTGCTAAATCTTCATGGAATGAAAAAGAGCAACCCAAAATCTACCAAGAACTGTTACAGATGCGTAAATGAATGTTATGATTTTCACAGGCAGTGCACGTTTTTAGGAAGGGGCAAGCTACACCCGTTACGCAAAGAGTAATTTGTACAAACTGCAACCCAGTGTTACATGCAGTGGGAGAGAGAACCCTATTATCTGGACTCTGGTATGTAGTGCTTCCTTCTGAGATAATACATGATAATTGAAAAATTATTAGGAAACAAGAAAAAATTCAATAATGTAGAATGGATATTTTAGTTAATAAAAGGAAGCTTTGAGTAGAATGTGTATATTACAAATAACTAATTTTAATTATTTATTTCTAACTTAGAGAGCTAATTTGCTGTTAACCACATAATTGAATTCTAAAACAGTGTGTCAGCAAGCCTAGCAGGTTTCCTTCACAGATCACTAATTCCGTCCAATTGTTTCCACAGCTGTACTATAAATATCAGAGGAGGTCACCATCCATCATGCGTGCATTTGTATTGAGAGGGCTCTTGGGTCACAAGATGGAATCTCCATCAACATCTGTGGAGAAGAATGCCAAGTACACGTTTTTGGAATATCCGTGAGCAGCATTGGGAAAATATAGATAGGCCATAAAGGTGATAGAGTCTTGAAAAGTAGTATAATAGGAAAGAAAAAAAAATCACTACCACAAAACTGCAAACCTAGCAAAAACACACTGTGTTTTAGCAAAGCATAAATATACTGTTTAGCTCAGCTGGAATCTCCAGTTACTGCCTTAGGCAGCTACAGCCCAAAAATGTTTAAATACTTTCATGGGGCTTGTTTGGGTTTGGAAATGGGCAGAGTGAGAAGAGGACAAACAAAAATAAGAAATAAAGATGCTGGGAGAAGGGATCATAAAAGACAAGAAAACAATTCTGTAGTTTTATCCTAACAGACAACATGGAGTATTTGCAACTATTCTATACAACATCTGCCTAGGGTTTTTATGAGGTTAGACAAATTATGATGCTAGAACAAGGAATTTCCCACTCTGCATATTATTATCATAACTTGAACTCTTACTTTTGGAAACACTGTTATGTGTAAAAATGCTTCTGTAGGGTACAGATCAATAAATTGTTTATTTGATCTGCTCTTTTAACTGCTGAATATATAACACACTCTGCATGTTTCCTCAAGGTGTGTGAGCATCTTTAATTTAAAGTAGATGCAGAGGATGCTCTACTCTGTATTCTCTGGTCATTTTTCATTTTGTTGTCCTCATTACCCATGAGTAGTTCTAATAGCCAGCAATTTGCTTTAAACACAAAGTCATTTTTCAGAAATAAAACTAAAATAAGCAAAGTATTTAACCTGAAGTCACAAGCCTGCAATTCGAGATGAAATATCTGTTATAATAATTCCTAAATTCAAGTCCTGGCCAGAAACACAAGAGGCAATGAAGGGAAAAGTCGGAGTTTCTGTATAAAGGGGATATTTGGGTTGCATTTAAATTATACAAAAGGAAGAAATCAATGTCAAGGATATGATAGCATTTTGAAATTTGAAATTTTGTTTCAGCATATGAAAATTTAATTGAGCATATTTCAGTTCATAAAAGTGAGTACAAAGCATTTGTATACAGAGTTCACAGCTTATGACTGAAAGTAGCATTCAGTTCAATCTCTTTTCATTGGAAGGAGATGTATTTGGAGTAAGACTTTTCAGAAATTTAAAACAACATAGGTAAAATTTAATGTAGAAGATAATGTTGAAAGAAGTTAAATTATATTGATTTGAGTAGAGAAGAGAAGTAAATCACTTCCATGGAATATGCCCTCAAACACTAAGGCTGGATATATATTTAAGCTAAAAGGAAATTAGTATTTTATATCTTTTCAGGACTGTAGTAGGAAGAAACTAAAACAAAAGTTTAAGTTGTATAATATGGAACTCTTCACTCAGTTGTATAATATGGAATTCTTCTACTCTATTCAATTTTTTAATGAAAGAAAATTTAACCAAACCAAACCAAACCAAAATAGCCAACAGCCTCTTGTTCAGGCAAATTGTGAATACATTATTGAATATTGACTATAGAGTAAGAATAAATCTCACTAAAATATAGGAAAACTGCATTTTAAATTCTGTCAATTCTGAAATTACCTGTCAATAGTGTATCTACTGAGAGCATTATGCCTATAATTTATATCTTGTAACCCAGATGTAGGTATATTATGTTTATATTTAGATTAGAAGTAAAGCATAGCATCCATCTATTCATTTGTTGAACCATTCTTCGATTTCATCATGTGAATTATTCAAGCTTAAATATGTAAGGAATATAAAGTTATTTTCTAGCAATGAGAAAATATTAATGTTCTATGAACAGTTCTCTATAATTAAGACAGATATTAAAGAAAGTGAAAATAGCTAGGTGACTCCTAGAGGGAAATTTTCATAAAGTAAATATAATGAAAGTAAAATTTGTGCTCATGTTTCCAGTCCTCAGTGTTTATTTCATATCAAAAAGTGGTATACCCATTAGTGAAAAGCTAGTCATTTACAAAATTGCCAAAAGGGAACCAACTTTTTCTAATTTGTTCATTTGGGAGAACCTAGAATTTCAACCCAAATACTGAAGTAGACTTAGCAATTTCATAGAACCTCACAATGACTTTGCAAAGAAGATATTGAGAAAAATATGCTCAAAGGGATTGCATTGTTTATCATGTTCAGACTAGATTTGAAGCCACGTTTATCTGATGTCAAAATACATGCCCTTTCTGATTGAGAGGTGGCTTATATCCCATGGGGCAGATGGATGTAAATATCTTGCTTGCATTTGTAGATACGCTCTGTTTTTCTGGGATAAGCATTGTACATCATCATCATTTTGTTAGTTGTCCATGGGCGAGCTCGATGAATTGGAGAGTGGGTGTTGCCTGCAACTCTGCTGAGATTCAGGGCATATGAACAGACAGAACATTTAAGTTCCTGATACCCATGGGATCTAAGCCTCTTCTCAATCAGAAACAGAGTGGGCATCACCATCCTAAAATCCTCAAGATTGAGGAATGAACAAACATTAGGTAGGAATGCAACAAAGGACTAAAGTAGACTTATTATTATTCTAACAACGGAAGAACGTGCAACATAGAGACAGTGCCCACCAGTGGTTGTGAGGGGAAGGAGAGGGAAGAATAGGTGTAACATGGGGCATTTTTAAGACATTGGAATTTTTGTCAATGACATTGCAATGACGGATACAGGCTGTTATACATTTTGTCAAAACCTATAAAAATGTGCAGTGCAAAGTGTAAACTATAATGTAAACTATTGACCATGGTTAGTAGCAATGCTTCAATATGTATTCATCAATGGTAGCAAATGTACCACACTAATCAAAGATTTTGTTAATGAGTAAAAGTGTGAGAGGGTGAGTGGGTGGGTATATGGGAATCCCCCTATTTTTTCAATGTATCATTTACGTAATCTAAAGCTTCTTTAAAATAAAATTTATAAACGATAATACTACTCAAAAATTTTGGGTTTAAAAGCCTGAATTATGCTTTTATCAAAATATAGACATGCTAATAAATAAATTGTGCAGATGTTTAGCAAAAGTAACTGGGAATTTGATGCCAGCTGTGATGTAAGTAGAACAAAAAATTAAATGCTAAAACAAAGATATTATTCACATACCATACAATTCACCTAAATAAAGTGTATAATTTTCTGATGGTTTTAAGAAAAAAAATACATGCTCTTTCAATTAAGCTCCCTGCAAACACTCATTTAATAATACATCTTAGCTCTCTCTTTCTCTTCTCTCTCTCTCTCTTTTCTCTCTCTTTCTCTCTCTGTGTGTGTATGTGTACATTTGTATATATATTGGGTTTGGAACAATGAAGTATTGAGGTGTTAAATAATTGTGAAGAAATATTGTCATGTATTTTATAACTATTTTTATAATTTTAAAGGTAAGACTTAGTGACAAAATTGAGAAACATCTATTGTCCATTTTCATTCCTCCCATTACTTTACTTGTTCCTCTGCCACTTCTGATGAAACCTGACATGTTTCCAATATGGATTGTAACCCTGTTCCCAGGTTCTTCAAGCCCTACTCTTTCATATCTTCCTCATCTGCCTTTTCTGAGTACCAGGGCTTAGTACAAACCCAAACCCTAGTCTATTCTTTCCACCGCCTTTAGTCGTTTCAAATGCAATTTCCCCCTCCACTGTCATTTCTTGGATGACAGACTAAGATAAATTTAAATTAATGCTTAAGTGTCAAGCATGTTTGTTAAGAACAAAATAAAAAAACTAGAAAAACTTTACCATTCCTTAGCTTGAATAGAATAGAAACATTTAATGCAAACCAAAGTTCTGGTTTCATTTTCTTCCTGCTCAATCCTGGTTAATAGAAAATGTTATTTGGGTTAATCTATAGAGGACTTCAGAAGTCCTATGAGTGAATTCCTGGGTGTGGTTATTGTAGAGCTCAAGATACCTTGCATATACTATATTTTAGATATGAGGCTTTTTCTCACCACATCACCACCTTTCCTGTATTCCCTCTGCTCACCACACCCTCAAATAATTTTAAGCAGCTAGGCATACTCTTAAGAATTTGGCAGGTTCTGACCTTTATAATTATGGCTGACTGTTTTTGCCTAGCACCTTCTTAAGACTCAAGATGACTCTTTCCCTGGAATGAATTCAATATAAAATAATTGGCAAAAAAGTTCCATGTAGCAATAAAAATAAGCTCCTTTTTTATTAATTAGAGTATACATTACTTAACATTTTGTTTATTACCTTATATCATAAAATTAGCCAAAATCTTACACATAAACCAATTTACATTATAATGAAAATAGTGTTGTATCTACATAATTTTCTGTAGAAAATTACATAAATCTTTTATTTTATTAATAATTATCCTGGTTTGAGACTTTTGTGGACCCCATAAAATTCTGTCCTTAAATCAAACCTATTGCTGTGCCTGTAAACCCATTGAGCATGGGGCCTTTTGATTAGATTCAGTTAAGTGATGGTTTTATTAGATCCCTTTTGATTAGATCACCTCAGTTAAGGGCCTTTGATTAGATTGCAGGTCCCAGGATGGGTCTTAATTCTTTATTGGAGTTCTATATAAACTGAGGAGAGGGGAGAGGAAGAGCTCCATTTTTACACTACCATGTGGAAAAGGACTCCAGGATCACCTGCTGTGGGAGAAAGATAGAGAAACCCCAAAAGGCTGAGAGAGACGCTAGAGGCTGGAATCAGCAGAGCAGCCCAATTCTGAAGCAATGAGTCATACAGGAGAGGGGAGAGACAAGTCATGTGCTTAATCACCTACAGCCGAGCTCAGGGAGAAATTGAGCCTGGAGAACAAGGCAGAGACTGTACCTTGCCATGTGGGAAGAGTCCAGGACCACCAGCAACCAACCTTTCTTGAGACAGCATCTCTTGATGATGCCTTGATATAGACATTTTCACAGCTTTGGAACTAGTGTAGATTAAAACAGCATTATTTCAAGAATATGGAGTTGACCAGCTTGACTGAGGAACTCCGTCTCTATGTATGTCTGTGTGATTCTGTGCATGATTCTGTACATACACTGAAACATGAAACAGTTTATTTCTTTTTCCTTATCTTCACACAAGAGGTACAGTTTAAGATTACCATATTCCTGTGCTTATAGGTGATTGAAGGAAAATGATCTTAAAAATAGCTAAAAAGCAGCTTTCTTTAGTATAGCACAGATTTTTTATTCCAAATTTTATATGCCTCCAATCACAGGAAAATTCAAGCCAAACCACACATAAACATAGAGAAAAACAAATTTAAAACAAATTACAGTAGACTAAATCAAACACACACACACACACAAAGCACTCACACACAAAAACACATAGATTCTATTTTGTGTCAAAATTTCCAGAGGCAAAGTTTGATCAATTATGATTATCTGTAACTTTATTATATAAAACCTTTTGAAAACTTAGTAGTAATGACTACAAAAGAGTTTTCTGCAACTTATTTTTATTGACTCTTCTTGTTTTCAGTGGTTGTTATTGAATTGAATGTGATTTAGCTGAAAGCGGGCTAAACCTGATTTTACAAAATCTGTATATTATCCCCAGCCTGCATTCCCAAAATAGCCTAGCACTAGATCTAATTTAGGAAGCATAAAATTGACTTCTGAAAGGATAGTTAATGATCTTGTGCCTCTGTGAATGTCCAATTTATAGACTCTGTGCTGAGTAAATGAGATATATAATTTTTTCTCAAATATTTGCAATCTGGAAGCAGGACAAATTATGTTTGGAACATTTCATATGTTAGTTTTTATACTGATAAAATAGGTGTCCAGAATCCAGAAATAAGGAGATCGATTATCATTCATATTCAGTTTTAATTTTTTAGAAAATTAACATTTATTTCATTTAAATTTGATAGCTTAGATGACCCTATTTGAAATAAAGAGTGGTAAAATTTGCTTTCTCTACATGAGAAAAATTAATCATAATCTCTTAAAACAGAAACAATATTTGATGTCTACAGATAATATTTTTATGATATTAACTGAAGTTACTATACATTTGTTTTGACCCCATAGTACAATGAATTCCTTCCTGGGGTTATTGGGGAGATTATCAATAAATTTAATCTTAATTTAAATATTCTGTACAATTTTTGTACAATTAAGCTGAATGTTATAGAAGAAGGAGTGATCATGACTAAAATATTACATCTATTATTTAATAAAATTTAACCAATATATTAAAGGTAAATTAAGACATGTATAAGTGATTGAAAGTAACTTTAGCCTCTACATTATAAGAGGAACCTATATAAATGTGTCTTAATGAGATCCTATGCAACTTAATTTGCTGTCTTCTGATGTTTTCAGCCTTTGTCCATTTTCTGTTTATTGCTCTTTCTCCACTCTTCACTTCTACCAAGCTGACTTCCTTATACTCTGATTGTTCTTCTTCCTAATTGTGATTCAGGGCTTGTAACACTTTTTTCATTTCACACCTTCAATTGTTATCCTTTTTTTCTCCTGTTCCCGTTCCTGTTTTTTTTTCTTTCCCCTTATTCTTCACTGAACCCTTCTTCCTCCACCTCCATTTCCCCTTCCTCTTCCTCTCAGTCTCTCCTTCTGTTTCCATTTCTGCCTCCCTGTCTTGTCTCTGTTAGTGGGTCCCCAAAGCACTGATCTTGTCCTTCTGTCTTTCTCTCATGAGTGGCAGCATGGTCTTTCAAGCTGTTGAAGAAAAAGCTGGACACGAGACCACTCCTGTTCTAATTCCAGCTCTACCACTTGTGAGTTCTATGGGCTAAGCAAACGCTACAGCCTTCGTGCCTCAGCTTCCTCATCTGAAAAACGTGATAATAAAAGTACCTACTCAAAAAGGCATTATGCAATAATGCACATAAAGTGCCTAGAAAAATGTCTGGCACACAATAACAGCTATATAATTTTTCTATTATCTCTTCAGTTTAGCTTATTTTAATCTTTATTTTTATCACCACAAGCAATATTTTTTTGATCTCTTAAAACATGTTACTCCTTTGATTGGAAAAGGGCAGGGCTGCTAGAGTGCCCTCTATTTCCTAAGGTAAGCAAATCTCATACATTTTAGTGACATGCTCAGGGGTATTAATATACAGTATGTTCCTTCATTTTAAGCATTTGCCTACCATACTTATGGTAAACTAAATATTCCACAGTTGAATATAGCCCACAGCCCAAATATTATCTATTTCAAACAACCCAGTAGCATAAAGTGATCAAAATAAATTCCTAAGCTTCACTGACCACATAGCAATACCATTATGATCCATTATCTTTAATCTCTGTCATCTGCATGTCCTACATGCGGTCATAAACCTTTCTCTCATGTTTGTCCATGTCAGAGTTCTCAAGTTGTGTGGTTCTGCCCCCCAGAGGACATGTGGCCTTATCTGGAAGCAATTTGAAAGTTCCCAAGTAGGGGGTAAGGAGGGTACTAATGGCATCAGTGGGTAGAACCAGAGATGTGGCCGAACATTCTACAATGCACAGGGAAGCCCCACACAACAAAGAATTTTCCAGTCCAACATCCTAATAATGCTGAGGTGAAGAAACTCTGGTCTAGGCCATCCTTCTTCCCTCATACCTGCTGCCTCTACATGCACTCCTGCTAAGGTCTCTGTGAGAATGTTATCCTGCCCATGCTGCTGCCCTACCTTGTGCTCCAGAATACATAACCTTAAAGATAAAACAAATGGCATGAGATTCCCTCCAGTCTCTTTCCCACCAGAGTCACACTGCATTTTACTCTGAAATGAGGCAATTGCCCGTCTGTCTGAAGAGCCTCATACATAGTCCTTAAAAACAGACACCTTGATCACGTATTTATTTTACTGAAATCTTCCACCTTCTACAGCCCAGGAACCTGAGCTCAGAACGCCCTGTCTTGGCTATATAAAAATCAATGGATTTTGGCCACATAACAATGAACTCAAGTAATTAGATGCAATGGGGCATGTCAAATCACTAATTCTTCAGACTCAGCAAAGTTTGAATTTTAGTTGAAACACCACCATGACCAAGTTATTATCTAAGTGATAATAAATTGCTTTCAGCAGTGCACATGGCATTTGTATGACGTAAAAGCATGCTGTAAGTAGACAGCAATTTAAATCTTCAAGTTACATCTATTAATTGAATGACTTTGGGAGAAATTTGTTTGACATCACCAATTGATGTTCAAGACTTAATCCATGTTCCTGTAGGTATGAACCCATTTGTAAATAGGACCTTTGAAGATGATATTATTAGTTAAGGTCTGGACTAATTTATGAATAGTATCTTTGAAGCTTTTATTTAAATGCAGTCAAATTGCACCAGGGTGGGCTTTTATCCATATGGAACAGGTCGTTATAAGGAGAGGAAATCAAGGCAGAGACACAAACTACAAGCAGGAGAAGTAGAAGCCAGAAGGAGAAGTCATGTGATAGAGGCTGAGATGAAGCCAGTGAAGCTCAAGGCTTGCTACAAACCAGCACCAGAATACTGCAGAGAAAGCATGGCCTGTTGAGACCTTGATTTTGGCATTCTGGCCTCCAAAACAATGAGACAATAAATTCCCATTTTGGAAGCCAACCTATTGTGTAGTATTTTTCATAACAGCCTGGCAAACCCAGGCATCAATCTTCACTCAGTGTCCTTATCTGCAAAATCTGAGTAATAACAGTAAACTTTCATGATTGTGATGATTAAGCAAAATAACACACTAGAGTAGCTAACACTGTACTTTCTCATAGAAAACATTACTTGAATGATAATTACTATTAATATAATTTGTTCTAATTCTGATAAAGACCAGGAGGTTTGCCATTGTTGTTATTTTTGTTCCTCATAGTTGTTTTTACAAAATCTTCATTTGCTATCTTCCTCTCCAAATCATTGCTTCTTTACATTTCACAATATCCTCATGAACTGCCCACTTCTACTCTTGGCTGCTAACATCTCCACCTTCTTGGATGCTGTACTCCTTTATTGAAGACTTAGCTCCTGGTTCATATTTTGACTCCAAATCAATGTATATCTTTATCCCTTGAGCATCCATAGAGGTAATCCATCTAAAGCCCTGACATTTCATTTTCTTGCCTTCCTCATTACCAATGACTTTTTCCATTTCTCCCTCACAGCTTTCCATTCACATGACTGTTCCTCTAGAACTTGTCCTTGCTGAAATTTTGCCATCTTTGAGTTTGCTGTCAATTCCCTTTCTTTGTTCCACAGCCTTTTAAGAGCACCTGTTCAAGCAACTGTTTGCAATAATTATTTGACCGTATCATGTTTTATGGATATACATTGGCTTTAACAGTTTCCAATCACTCTCAGCCTCATTCTGGTCTCTATTATGCTTGTACAGCTAATGATACACTATTCATTATTAAAAGTGCCTCCTTAAAATATATAACTAACAACTCACCTGCCAAAACAATAACCCTGGTTTAACTTAAACTGTTAATTTCCTGTACAAAAACAATTGAACATCACTGAAAAAGATCACCTAATTGTAAAGACTGGCTATACTTTAAGCTAGTAATTTCAAACCTCAAATGTCCCCACAATCCTGCCAAACAATCATAACTCTTCTCAAAAATACTTATTTTCCCACTCCCCAAAATGACATCTTCATGTTTCCTCTATTTTCAAAATTGCCATGTTTTCCTTTTAATGTTCAGCAGATTAACCTTTGCTCATGAACTCTTAAATAGAAATGATCCTGTAGGTACTCTCTTAAATGATAACTGCAAAATCTCTAAACATACCGGAGACTGCAACCAATTTAGCATACCCTTCGTGTTGCAATCTATGAATTCCCCTTCCTCTTATCAAAGTCCAGCCCCTTAAATGAACACTGCATCTTTTCTCATCATCCTCCTAAGAATTTTATTCCCTCAGTTATCACCTCTCTTTGAGGCCCTACTTACCTCACTGAATGATCTTTTAACATCTTTCATCCTTAAAAATAATACCTCTGACTTCTCATTCCATTCCAGCTAATAACAAATTCCTCTGCTAACATTTACAGCCAAACTTTTGGAAGAAGCGTCTACAAGCATAACTTCTGTTTCTCACCTCTCATTATTCTTCAAGTCATGACAGTCTGCTCTCTACTCCACACTGCCAACATAATTCTTATTTACAATGGTACCAGTCATTTCTATATTGTCAAGTGTAAGAGGGTTATTTATGCACTTACTTTTTTTAACCTCTGATGTGCCTGCAACAGAGGTACCATATGTCTTTCTCAAGACACCCTGTTCTCCTGGCTGCAGAGCCCTCCTGCATTTCTGAATTTTCTTTCTCAAAGTTCTTCATTGGTTCTCCCTCCTCTATACACAGCTCATGCTTGTTCCCCCTCCTCCTCCTCCTCCTCCTCCTCCTTCTCTCTCTCTTTCTCTCTTTCTCCTCCCCCCTCTCTTTCAGTTATCTTATCCCTTTGCCATTCCAATACCTTTAAAATTCATGCAACATGCTACCAACTCCCAAGCATCTCTTCCAAGTGCCTGCCTACTGACATTTTTATCGCAGACAATGCAAACCTAACATATTCCAAACAGAATTTCTAGTCTTATGGTCTCCCCCGAATATTTGCCCAGTTTCACTGAATGAAATCCCATGCTGCCACCTGCTCAGGTTGCAATCCTTACTATTATCCATTATCTCTTTGCTCATCTTCCATTTATAAATCCATTATTTATGCTGTTTAAATATATATTGAATGTTTCCTTATGTTCCTTTTCCTTTATCATCACATGAAACCTCTCATCATCTTCTATTTACTGGACAATTGACTCACTTCCTGTCCTTAGCCTCCGATAACAGCTCTGCTGAATCAGTTTTCCATGAGAGCAGGAGAAACTATCTTTTTTTTTTTTTTCCCGAGGTACTGGGACCGAGGATTAAACCCAGGACCTTCTATGTGAGAAACTGACATTCAACCACTGAGCCACATCGACTCCTCCAAACATACTTTTGCCTTTACACTTTAATTCCTTTTGTGTATCATGTCATTCTAAAGATTTCTGCATATTAATAACAGACTCCTGGTACTTCTTAAATTCAGAGAAAGCTAATTAGCTTTCATATGATAGAATTTTAACATTATCAATATATAACAACTACACCACTACTTGTGACATTTTACAGACTAGAAAGCTATGACAAGGGGATAAGTAATATTAACATGCAATGCAGTAATGCCAGTGTGAAACTAGAATAAATGCTTGTGAACTCTTTTAGCTACCAAAATAAAAAGTACTAGATATTCTGACTTTAGGTTTTCAGAAGTGGCCCTTTTCCCTCAAAGCTTAAGATGCATCAGTCTGAATAATCATAATATAAACATTCAGACATTTTAGTTGAAATTTTGCGTTATCACATTAAAGAATTCATTGTATGGCTGCTGAATTTTATACTGGGTGCAAACTATCTGGCTATGGAATACAATGGAGACTATTTGGAAAGCCAGGAAATATTTTTACTGGATAGAGATTTTGGTGAGTTTATCAGGAAAGTATTGATGAACAGAAAATTCCAATTTCAAAGAAAAAACTATCATAATTTCAATTCTTATTAACTCAACCGCCTTTCACTAGATTGAATCCCCCTCTTCAGCTGAAACCTATCCATGCAATAAAAGCATATCCTGACATAAAACCAGTCATCATGATATGTTATTCTATTTTCTAGTATCACTTGAGTCTCTACGTATCTCTTTTTTCTTAGAGCCACTAATGCAGTGTGCGAGACCGTCCTTTCTCGGACTGTTCAATAGTGGGAAGACAAGAGCAGGACTCTGCAGCCAGACTGTGAATGTGTTCATCCTCATGTTTCATCCTCCCTGTGTGACCCTCAGTGTCACAGGGCAGTCATCTGTAAAGGAGGGATATTACTAGGGACTCTTTGTTTGTTTTCAGGATTAAATGCAAAACATGTAGAAAAACTCCTGGACCAAAAGAATCACTCCCCTCGGCCTGTTTTGTTCCCTTTCAATTCCTTCTCAATGCATTATTGCATTTTCTTTTGAAATCCATACAAGATGCATATGTGTGTGTGTGTGTGTTTATATAGAGAGAGAGTTCTAGGGGTGCATTTTACCTCTCGGAATGTGGTATACATAATTCTGAAACAGGCATAATCAAGACCTTAGAGATGCAGAGGTTGCCCATGTAAGCCACCATGTTCTTTACTTGTGGAAGCTGTAAAAACTGCACAGAGTCCCCACAGGCAGAACACTGTGGTGTACTCTAGGAGACAGTTACTGAATAATTACCTGACCTGTGTTAGTGGCCTCTCCCATTAATTCACAGTGGAATCTGAATATTATGTATCTACAGACTAAATTGTAAACTATTCACTAATAAAAAACCTTGCATAAAACAATAAGGGAAAAAAGAAGAGAACAAACAAAAATGTAGTTATAGATAAACATGTAGTTGTAGATAAACACACATTTATAACAACACAGGGAAAAATGCATAGCTGGTAGGTACTGTTCTCCTATCTGTAACTGCTCATGAATCCACACTTGATCTTAGATAAGAGCTTAGAAGGGCCATTTCTTTATCTTCTTGAATGACACTAATATTCTTTCCGGAAGAGTCTGAATCCTTAATGGCCTGTCCTTTATTCTGTTTGCTGTAGTACTGTGCTAATTCCTACTACTGGACATTAGAGTACTCACAGGTTCTAAATATAATACTCTCAGACCCTACTAAGCAGCAGCAATTCTCTTTCCCCGTGTTATTCTGAATCTATCCCCCCAGCCAATAGAGTAGCCCTCCTTTTTGTCTTTGTTCAGCATCATAAAGAATAAATAAATAAAAACAAACAAAAAATAAAGACTAAGTGGCAAATCACCTTCCAATTCAATGGAAAGGCATTTTGAATTATCTGAAAACATTCTTCTTTGGAACCAAGATCTCTACAGCACCAGAGCTCACACTTGTGGGAAGTAATGGAAAAAAAAATTAAGTTTAATCATAAAGAAAATTACTCCCACTTTTACCCCTTGATTACAAGACCAGTATCATTCTATCCAATATATTGGTTGCTGATTCAAAGCTTATACTGGCTTCTATATGATGATCATTCTCCTTTCAGGGTATTGTCTCAGAACTAGCATACCGTGGCAGAGTCTTCAAAAAAGCATGTCCATATTCCAGCAGACCAACTGCTTATGGCATGTAGGGCAAGTGGCAAGATCTGGGAATTCCAGGGCACGATACAATTGCTGTACTTCTTATGCTGTGAAATCAATTTCTTTATCAAAAACAATGATTTGCAGAATACCATGATGGTGAATGAGGCTTTTCATAATTTTGCCAAAGGTAAGCCTTGAAGAAGTATTATGGACAGGAAAGAAAATTTCATATCCATAATATATTTCTGTTTCAGTGAGAACAAATCACTTCCCCCTCCATGAAGTAATTGATCCAATGTAATCTCTTCACTAATAGAAAATAGTGTCACACTGCAAGCATGCTTATCTTTTCTATTCGCTGGTTAGATACTAGAAATAACAATAGTGAGGCTGGCCTATGAGGGAAAGTTCTGTAGTTCCAAAGCTATCACTATGGATACTTTTTAGATGGATCCATTGTGTCAGTGTGTAGTAGCTGGGGACAGATACTGAGTGATATGCACAAACTATGTTATCCTGTCCACCTGATTATTGAAAGCGTCCTCTGAAAAGGATGACTTTTGATGAATAGATATATGGAACACAAATATCTTTACAATCTGTAGCCATTCTGAGGTTCCATTCAAATAATTCTCTTTCAGATCTCCTTGCCAGCGATCTTCCGATTCTAGTCTTTCCAAGTCCTTGATCACCCAGACAGACTATGAACAACTAATCATGAACTGCTACCAATCCTTATGGCAATCTCTTAGTTGAGACTGAGTGGAAAACCACATGTACAGCTTTGATTTCTATATACTAGAAGAATTCATCTTCACTGCCTATCATAGCCTTTTAATTGGACTATATCACTACATCTATTTTATTCCAATTGGAACCAGTGTATCATAAAGCTTGGGACATGTTTTTTCATCCTCGGTCAATTGGCTATAATGGATACATGCCAGTATACATTTTGTCAAAACCTTTAAAATTGTACTGTGCAAAGTAAAAACCATAATGTAAACTATAGAACATGGTTGATAGCAATGCTTCAATATTCATTCATCAGTTGTAACAAATGTACCACACTAATGTAAGATATTATTAATAGGGGAAAATGTGAGTGTGGGAGGGGGTTGGGGGATATTTTCTGTAATCTAAAACTTCTTTAAAAATAAAGTTAAAATAAAATAAAAGCGATGTTATCTATGAGTAAATGGGTTTGGATTGAGGAAGAAAAGTTAATGACACAGGAATTAGAAGGGAAAGAGTCTGAACCATCTTCAGTTGGAACTTGTGAGTGTTGTCCAAATGAGTTTGATCTCTTATACCCTTATATACCATTTCCACTAGACTATATATTGCTTCTCTACAAGCTGGACCTTAGAGTTTGGTGGATAACAAAATAGCCAGTCTATGATTAGCATCTGCTTCATGTGATCATTTGACTATTGTTAGAAATACAGACTCTGCTAGATACTTGTGGAAGCCCAACACTGTTTCTTAAAAGAACGACAGTTATCTACAAAAGTGGGCAAGAATAATGCTCCTAAAACCTAGAAGTATGTGCTGTTATTCTGTCAATATATTCTTAGGGTTCCATACATTTATATTTGTCAAGGAAAGTTTTAATATTATTGGGTCTACATTCAGTTTCAAACAGGACTCAATAATAGCGAAAGCAATTCCAAAAAGAATAGCTATCCTTCAAAAAGTATATGACCTATCCCCAAACCCTAGATCTACGCTATTATCCTACTGATGATTTACAGAGATTAATTTGATTTGACCTATCCCCAAACCCTAGATCTATGCTATTATCCTACTAATGATTTCCAGAAATTAATCCATGTTTTCCTCAATAAATCTGAGTATGATAGGATATGCTGGATCATAAGTCCCAAGTGAAAAAGCAGCTTTCCCTTCAGTCTGGATTTGCTGCAGAGACTTCTTTTATTCTGGTCCCTATTCAAAACTAATAATCTTATGAGATACTTAGTAGGTGGGTTTGAGAAGTATATTCAAAATGTCAAGTGATCAATATATCCATCATGGCAGAGAGCACAAGGGTTGATGTGACCCTGAGACAAAGCTATAAAGGTGTACTTTTAGCCCTTCAAGGTAAAAATCAAATTGCTTGTAGTAGTCCTTATATTTCAGTATGGAAAGGGGGAAAAAAAGAAAATTCTAAGAGAACAACCTCATACCAGATATGGAATTAATATTTTCCTTTAAATATGCAATATCTAGAATAGCAACCATAATCATCTTCTGATTTAATAAGGCAGTTTATTCTGCAAGATACATGTACTTTCTGCATAGGTCAAAAAACCCAGGGAAAATGAAATATGTCACAAATAACCACCCCTAGATCTTTCCAGGTTTTGATGGTGGCACTAATTTCAGCAATCTCTTTAAGGATGTAATATTGCTTTTGTTTTACTATCATGGTAGGAAGGGAGCACTTCAAAGGTTTCTACTTGGTCCTTCCTTCTATAGTATACCACATTCCATGAATTAAAGAGCAAGATGCCAAACACAATTTTTACAATTACACATTTAGGCAGCAGGAAAAGCACCACAGAGTTGATCCATGGACATACTAGGCTAAAACTTCATTTAGTACCGAAACATCGGAATTCTACTTTGAGTTTGGTGTAGTGGTTTGAAACTACATATACCCCAGAGAAACAAGTTTTTAAATTTAATATATTCCTGTGGGTGTGAACCCATGAAAGGTAGGACATTTTGATAATGCTACTTCATTTAAGGTGTGACCACCTTAATCAGAATGGGTCTTAATACCATTACTGGAGTCCTTTATGAGAGAATGAAATTCAGACAGATAGAAAGAGCCACTGACTGAATAGCCAGAAGCTTAAATCAGCGGAATCCAGAAGAGAAGGGAAAGACCAGGAGATGGCTCCATGTGACAAGCTAAAGACCAGGGGTCACTAACAGCCAGTACCAGAAACCACGGTCTTAGGGGAGAAAAAATTGCCTTGATGATGCCTTGATTTGGACATTTCCCTGCCCTCAAAACCATAAGCGAATAAATTCCCATTGTGTAAATTGACCCATTTCATGATACATGCTTATGCAGCTTAGGAAACTAAAACAATAATTTAAAGTAGTGATTTGAGTCCTCATGAAATAGTACCAATTTAGAACCACTATCTATTATTCCACAAAAGGTCTGGTCATTTCCTTTTACACATTTACCTTGGTATAAAGTACAGTTTCATAAGGGAAGACTTATTTATTAATCTGTTATCATGCCACATAATGACAGAAAATAAATTATATACTAAAACAACCCTCTTCTTAATCATATAAATAATATTAGTGATTTCTTTTCTCATTTTTGAGTTAAAAAAATTTTATTTATATATTTTGTTTTCAAATCAGGAAAGGGTGATAAATTATATAAAGAATTTGGGGCATATGAATGTTATATGTTTTTATTTCTTATTGTACTTGTTTATGAGGTGAAGTCTTGAATATTAAAAACTGGTGCTGTAGATAAGAAAATAAACCTGTAGAAAGATCAATAAATAAATATTCCATAGTTGGTCAATATCTTATTTGTTCTGTTTTTAACAAAACCGTGCATCGAATGAGCTTTTCAATGTTTCCTCAATTTGAGTTGACATACAGCAGACATAGTCATTTGATAATTTTGTGCCTCTAATTATCCGCATTTCACAATTAATTCTTGTCATTCATGCTTCTCAAAAATGGTCACTGTGATGGTTAAGTTTATGTGTCAATTTGGCTAGGTTATGGTGTCCAGTTGTTTGGTCAAGTAAGCATTCACTGTCTGTTACCTTGAGGATATTTCTAGGATATAAATCATCATTTGATTGGATCTATGGCTGATTACATCTAAAATCAAGACGAAGATTGCCTTCACAAATTAAAGAAGTCTCATCTAATCAGTTGAAGGCCTTAAAGGACAATTGATGATTTAAGCAATTAGAAAGAACTGCAATCTTTATTTCAGCCAGCCAGCTTCTCCTGGAAAATTCATTGAAACCTTCACTAAGTTCCCAACTTGCAGCCTACCATTTGGAATTAGGACTTTGGATTTGCCAGTCCTTATAGTCGCATGAGCCAATTTCTAGAAAAAATCTTATAATATTTACATCATATATACATATATAATATCTTATTGGTTCTGTTTCCTGGAGATCTCTGACAGTCACTAATAAGTCACTAATAAGTGATTGTAGAAAATTCATAAACTATGAGGACCTGATAAAAGAAAATACTTTAAACAGTGGATGTTAAATTATATAGATAATATATAAAATATATCATGTATAATGTTATATATATATATATATATATATATGCATTGCCCTCTTAAAAAGTTTGATATATATATTTTAACCTTTGGTTGAACTTTGTGGAAACAGCTGTCTTCAATTTTCTTTCTGACTAAAAAGTTTAGTCATTTTTAACTATGAGAGATGAAGTGACTGAAAATTGTAATAAACGCTTGGATCCAAAACTTGAACAGCACATTTCATATGTAAATAAATATTATTTTAAATTGCATTCCTTATGGAATTGGGACTTCCTTATCAGTAGGGATTCCCATGTTTCAGCATTTACATACCTCTATATTCTTAAGGCTTACAACTATTGACTAAACTAAGCTGTTTCTGAAAATTTGTCTATTATTAATTGCATTTCATCAGTGTCCAACATACCCTGCATGAAAGTTTTATAAAAGTGTTTCTCAAATACTTAAGAAGAAAAATTGTCATAGCAGATTTATCATCAATGTTTTTGTGTGCCTGGTCAGAAGACAGATATAATATTTCTAACTGAAATCATTATGTAGCATTGTTTCACTACATCAGTGATTGAATGGAATAAACTCTGCCAATATGTGACTCACTCTGTCAACCAGATAATTTCACAGTCAGTTAACCATTAATGCCAAATGGTTAAATAAAAATATATGTCAGGCTGGGTTTGTTTTCTTTTGTTTGCCATTTTGGTGACTTTGTGAGATTTTCTGGCAATATTTCAACTCTCTATGAGCTGGGAAAATGCCTACATGTATTTGTAGAATGGTATCTTTTTATTGCTTGACAATGTCTAACAAATTATATCTAGATTCTCCTTGTTTTCAGTATGCATATGTACTAATAATTATGGTGTAAATTTTTATATGACTGAGATGATTATTTTAACTAAATATTTTTCATCATTGAACTTAGCTATTTCAGTGTACTGACAAAAATAAATTTGAGAGAGTATTGGATACATAAAGTCAAAACTGGTTGGCTATGAAAACTATTACTTAAAAATTAAATCCTTAAAAGGAATTAATAATAGGAGAGGCATGGTTAATTATCAAGTTAGCAATCTGGAATCAAAATTCATAGAATGGAGGGCAAAGAATAAAAGCTAAAATATAGAAACTTATAGTTAAATGACCTTTCAAAAAAACACAATAAATACATTTCCCAAAGGTGAAGAAAAATACAAGTCTTCGTTATGAAATGTCTATTCTGTGCCTGAATTTAAAAATAGGTCTTTTAGTAAATGTAATCACTCCAAGAATAAGGGAAAGGAAGAGAGAAAAATAAAAGCATCACACACAAAAAAAACAAACAGAAGCAAATTGGCTTGTCACTTTAACTTTGGTTGCTAAAAGACAAAGAAGTAATATCTTCAAAGTTCTGAGCAGAAATTATTTTGAGCATACATCCATTTACCCAGAAAAATTTAGATTCAATTAAGTCATTTTCAGAAGTATGTGGACTCATTTTATTACGTAACAACATTCATGGAAAAAATTTACAAAAGAATATGCTATAACAGATGGGAGGGAAAAGTTCCCAAGAAGTGAAAGTTACAGAGAAATAAATCAGGAATGATTATATATTATGCAACTAATTGCTAACATATGCTTTAAAAAATAACTTGGATGTAATATCCATGTGATCTCACAGTTGGATGTGATGATATTTGGTAACTACTTAAAACAACAATGACAACAATGATAATACAATAGTATACAAATAGAATAATTAATAGACTGTGTGTGAATAATTTTGCATGGTTAATGCCATGTTGTATTTCTTATCTGATTTCAGCCAGGAATAATTGTCCACAGTAATATAATATTGTATATTTTTAATACATCCATTGGCAATGTAAGTGTAATCATTAGAGTACTTGGAGAAATTATGAACCTATTCCCAATCACTTCAGCCAAGTAGAAAACTAAAAGAAAAATAAATAAATAAAAGATTGGTCCATCAAAAAGTAGGAAAGAAAAAAATGCATTAAAGAAAAAGAAGAGAAACACAGTAATTAGAAAACATAAATTTGAATATACAAACTCTAATTAATTAATCATAGTTCTAATTAGGAATAGGACCAAATATATTTCTTATTCCAGAACATGCAAATATATGAAAATCCTCATTTAAAAGGCAGAGAATCCCATATTAAAATGAAATTGACCTAGCAATAGCCTTTAAGCCAGAGATGTAGATAAAATAAAACAGAATAAATTGTTTTTTAAAAGGATGTAAATATACCATTGTATTAACCAAAAAAATAAAAAACCTTAAAAAAGGAGATCTGGTTATATGGATAATAGAATAAAAAGAATGTCCTCCCTAAAGCATAAAAAGAAACAGGCAGGGGTCAGCAGATGTAGCTGAAATGGTTGAGTGCCTGCTTTCCATATGCTATATCTGGGTTCATTCCCGATACATCCTAAAAACAAACAAACAAACAAACAAACAAAAAAACCAACTCTCATTGGGGAGGTGATGTAGCTCAGTGGTTTGAGTGCCTGCTTCCCATGTATGAGGCCCTGGGTTCAATCCCTGGTACCTCCTAAAAAAAAATTCTTAGAAAAAAAGAAAAATTCAATTTGAAAAAGGAAAGAGTTTCAACCTGTAAAGAGACCATAAAATACCAAATCATGATACACAAGGCAGTATATTTGGAATATAAAAAGGATAAAATTTAAATAAATGAAAAATGGCTGATAAATAAACATAACAGAGGACTTTAAAACGTTTTTCTCAGAAATCAATTGATCATGTAGAATCAATACAATATACAGTCTTTAACATAATCTAAAAGCATGCTCAAACATGACAAGTTTTTTTGGCAAGCAAAAAGTACATATTTTCAAACATTCAAATAATGTTACAAATTTAACCATATATAAGCAACTCATATATACTGTCCCTCCTCTCACACATAAATATGCACACACACACACAAATAAGCCAATTTTTCAACACAAAAAAACTCATACAGGTCATCTTTTATCACAATTTAATGGGAGAACTTTCCAAATAGATATATTTGTGTCTTCGGGTCTAAGTGGAGCAACACTCAAAGGTGATGTGTCAAGATTTTCTAAAAAGTGGGTCAGTAGTCTCTTTGGCTGTTGGTACTGGTGTACTGGCAGAGAGGACTTCGGTTCTCTTGGCTGCATGTGCAGGCAAATGAATCAGAGGCCTGGCTCTGGCCCAAGTAATAGAACATTAAAGTTAGCAAGAAGAAACCTTTCTCATGAAGATCTCACCTATTAATTATCCATGGAGTAGAACACTATGTATCATAAATTATACTTGTAAATGGAATAAAATAAATGACATCAAACTAAAATCAAAGTATATCAAAGAATATTTCATTTGGTAATTTTCAATTATCTCTTTACCTTTCTGATTTAAGATTGTATTTGGATGAAAATATTGGTATTCTCAAAGAGATAATATAAGTTGATTTAAAAATGTCACACTCTTTCAAATTCAGTTCTAAATCTTCACACTGGGTATTTTTTTTTAATCAGAGAAATTTTAGCATGTAAAACTAACATTATATAATTATGAGGGAAAGTATAGGCTTATGATATATGTACACCTTCCATTTTATGGTCTTTAAATGCATGTAGAAAATTAGATAATACATAACTGGATAATCTAGAAACCACTCTTCTTTAGTTACTTCAAAAAGAGTAATAACGTTACTCTATTAGATTGTCTGAGGTAATTTAAATTTATGGGCTGGATAAGGGGAAATTTGTCACATAAGTCCATTGTGACAGATGGATAAAAGTTTGGGGATATTTCAGATAGTCAATTTGCATGACAGATTAGATTCCTTAGAGGTATAACATCTATGATAACTGTTATAATTCAGTTTGCAGACTGATCTCATAAACTCAATTTTCATCATTCGATTTATAATTTACCCAGGTCATGGCCATTAAAAGCCTTTTAACCGACTATGGCACTATGTTAATATAGGCATACCCATTGAGAGTTGGCAGCTCTCAATGGATAATTTAATTGCTCATTTTTGTATTTGGGGAAGCAGATAGGATAAAGTATACTGAAGCCAAGTAAATAAAAACACTGAATGAATTGGGAAAGAAGAGTGCTTGCTGTTGTAGGGCCATAACATTATATTTTTTCAAAATTGGAAATACTAGATAGCCACTAGTGTTCCTTAGAGAACTCTTCTTACTATCATAGCACTCCTTTTAATTAGTGCCTTGCCATTTAAGCAGAATATTTCTAACAGACCTAGCTCCCTATAACATAATAATGAAAATCAGCCTCACAATAGTACATTGTATTGAAAACAATACAATGTGGTCATTAAGGAAATAGGTTTAAGGATTCGCACACACCTGGGTTTAATTCTTGAGCTGCCACATACTAGCCATGAAGCCTGGGGTTGATTACTTAAGCTCTGAGGCTAGTTTAATTGCCTTGAAAAGGAGAATAGTGCTATGTACCCCACAGGCTGATTTAAAGCTATTTAAAAAGGTAATATTTGTGAAATACTTACCATATTATCTAGTCCATAATAAGGGATTAAAAAAGAAACTTGTTATTATCATTAACACAATTATTAAGATCAAATCTATTTATATAATCAAGAGTCAACTAAAATGTCTCCTATTACTCATTTCAGGATTATATCAAAAAGGTAACTTGTTTTTCTAGATTAATGACTAGATCATTGATTATTATGTTCCAAAGAAACTATTTCTTTTGGAGTAGTAAATAATCATCAGTATTTCAATACAGTGTATTATCAAAATGTTAATTTATATATTTGAGATGTGCATTGTAGAAAATATTTTTTTAAAAGGCAAAGAACAATGGAGAACATTGAAATACTCCAAATTTATCATTTCCTTCATAGAACAATGGTTTGCAGGCACACTTAGTTTTCAATTCAAATAAAATCTGGACCTGTTACACACAAGAAAATTATTTAAAAATTGAAATACAAACAGAAGCTCATGTTCTCATCATTTATGCTTTGCCTGATTTCCTTTGCACATCCAAGGACTGCTTTTTATGTCAGTTTAATAACCTAAGTGGGTTTAAATAGCTGATGATTTTAAATGGCTCATTATGAAAATATCTACATAAAATCTTCATACACAGTATCTCATATCTGATTTCTACTTTCTCTATTTTAGTTATATAATGTCCATTGTTTACCTTTGATAATTTTTAATTTGAAAAATAAGATAGCTGTAAAAATACCTTATAATTTTTAATCAATTTAAAGGTCATATGGTATGTGAACATATCTCAATAAAACTGCTTAATAAACAAATAAATAATTGTGCAAGAATAACCAGAAATAGCAACTATGTACATCAGGAGAAACAGAAAGATTGAGAGGTGAGGAATTTTCTGGTTTGTTTGTCTGTTTTTTGTTTATTATTATTATTGAAATAATGAAAATGCTTTAATAATGATTGAAGTGATGAACGCACAACTATGTGATTATACCAAATACCACTGATTGTACACTTTGGATAAATTGCATGCTTTTTTAATACATATCAATAAAATTGATTTGTTTTTTAAAAAGTATATCAAATGAGAACTAAATTCTCTTTTGATATGCTTCTTCTATGTATCATCATGGTTAGTGATAAAGCTCATCATAGACAATCAATATTCAAACTAAAGTGGGTCTCATTCCAGATCTCATGCTTTTTCGCTCTAGATATTGACTTAGTACTTAATAACCCAAACAGGTAGTTTTCAATGCTCCATTAATGAATCAAAGCATGTCATTTAAATGGTTTGGAGAGATGATAATAAACCTATAATAATGACACAACATACTTATAATACACCTCAGAACTATTCCTGGTTGGATTTAGTTGAGTTATTGGTATACCTCCAATAGAAAGTAAAAGCAGAATAATAGCTTTTACAGTGATCTGAAATGATGAAAAAGGTGGCAGGACATGAGGCAGTTGAATGAAAAGTATCCAAGAACAGTATATTTCCACTGAAGAAAACTAACATCGGGACTCAGAATATCTATTAGCATTTGGCAATACCTTAGCAGTTGTATAACTATAATAAAAACTATTTGCTTTAAAAATAAAAAGGGAAATCACTTGAATATAACATTGACATGCTTTAGAGAATGGTATAATGACAACATCCTATATATGAATTTCCATGAATTGTTTGGACTTTCAATGAAAGTTGTCTAGAATAAATTTAAAAATTGTATTTAATTTGCTGAATAAATAGCAAGATCTTTTAATCTTTAATCAAAATTAATGTTTAGTTTTATAGGGTTATATATTTTCTTCTATTTTCTACATTTCTAAGTGACTAATCTAAATAATATTGCTAAGGGTACAGCCACAGCTAACATATGTAAACCACTTGTAGGAACAGCACACAGTAATTAGACATTAAAAAAGACAATATGTTTCATTTGAAAAGTATATGTTTATAGTATAATTTATAAATGTAGGCACAGTTATTAGAAAAAGCCAGCAAACTTTCATAGGAAATCAGCAAAACTCACCAGTTAAATATTTTCAATGTCATCAGAAGTAGTAGGGAATCAATGAGAAATAGTTCTATCATTGATCTTGCAGTTTTGTTGTATTAATTTGTTCCAAAAGTTTGTATATTTTATTATTTTTCATTTTACTTCCAAATCAATATGTTTACATTGATTATGTTATCTTTGCTTTAGAAAAATTCTTTCACTTCAACTTCAGTGGATGTCAAGTATAAATTATTTTTCTTCACATGTATAAAAGATCTTTCATTGAGTGAATGAATAAAGACTAAAATAAATATTGACTTTAACAAAATTAACATACGGGACAAATAAAGGTGGGTTACATGAAATATTAAGGATATATTAATCAACCAAAAAGTGAATTTAATACAAAAATATAATATAATATAATTACAAAATTAAGATGACTAAAGACTTTAAATATTCTATAAACTATGTTTTCATAATGTTTATCAAGTTTATTCATTTCACTTTCAAACCTGCTTTTTTTTTTGCCCTTACATGGTCCTACACAAATTGTATCATAATTTGCATATCTTTTTAATCATTTCTTCCTTTATTGGTTGTGCAGCATTAAACAACTATAGCCGTTTTTAAATCTCTACAATGATTGTGTTATTTGCTTCAAGTGATAAAAGTCCACCCTGAAATAATATAAGTTAAAAGAGTAAATTTATTTGTTAAATAACCAAATACAGAATGTCAAAATTGAAGCTGACCTGAGAGATGAGAACTTGGGACAAAGGTGACTTCGGTTCTTTCTTCTCTGCTTAGCTCTGTGCATGTAGACTTCTTTCTCCTCTAATAGAGACAGATTTTCTCCTTGCAAAGTATAAGTTCAGTAATCACCCAAAAATACAAGAAGAATGGAATTGCCCTAAGCTGGCTTCTGAGGAAATGCCAGAATAAAACAGCAGAGGATCCCAAATTATGTACTTCATTTCTCTGCTGAAATCAGTTTATTGACAATAATTGCTTAAAAGATGTGGAAGCTTTTAACTTATGACTTTCTCCAGGAGATAATTGTCTGTGATATATGCGCTTTTTTTATACAGAAGTTGTAGGTTTTCAGAACAATCATGCAGAAAATAATAGAATTCCTATATACCACTCTATTATTAACACCTTGCATCAGTGTGGTGCATTTATTAAAATTCATGAAAGAACATTTTATAATTGTACAATTATCTTTACCCCATTGTTTACAATAGACATCCATGTTTGTATTGTATAATCCTATTTTTTTTTCCTTTGGATTTTTTTTTACATTTTTATTCTAGCAATATATGTACAATCTAAATGTCCAGAGATCTTTATATATGTGATGTTTTCCTATATCTTGTCATTTTTCTTCTTCTTACTTGTTTAAAATGCTTAATACTTAGTCCTCTTGGAAAGTAGGAGTGGTGAAGCTTCTTCTGCAAGCACACCACATTACCAATCAGGCATTATTAATAACATATGAGTAAAAATACTTTCTCGATTTACT
>JAQZBX010000946.1:69440-92793 GCA_029593785.1 Cabassous unicinctus | reverse complement strand
CGGGTGTGGCGCAATGGATAGAGCACCCGTTTACCATATGAGAGGCCCTGGGTTCGCTTCCCGGCGCCTCCTTGTGAGGGCAGGCCGGCTTGCGCGGCGCCGTGGGCTGATGCGGCAAGACCTCACAGCAAGGGGGAGATAAGCAGACACAGAGAAGACACGCAGCGAATGGACACAACAGCACAAGCAGCAAGGGGGGGATAAATAAAATAAAATAAATAAATCTTTAAAAAATATATATATAATTAGTGTTCTCTAGTAATTTCTCCATGAGAATTTGAGGAAGTTAAAAAAATATATATATAAATTACCAGTTGAAAATCTTAGTAAAAAAAAAAGAACATTTAGATAGGTATCTTTTATATATACCAAAACTGTAGAGGTAAAAATAGATCAATTTCCTTCACCAAAAGCATTTTCTCCATAGTTACATTAAATATTATGTGCTCCTGAACAATTAACAACTAAAATAAGTACATAATGATATGTAAACACTGCTTTTTAGAGTCATGTGTTCTTTTAAAAGTAAAATATATACTTATTAGAATAAAAATTAAAAGATTAAACATAGGGCCATACAACACAGTGAACTCTATTGTAAACAATGGGTTATAGTTACAGTGCGATTATAAAAATGTTCTTTCATGAACTATAATAAATGCATTTTACTAATGCAAGGTATTAATAATAGAGTGGTATATTGGAAAAAATACACCCTAATGTAAACTATGCACTATAATTAATAGCACAATTAAAATATTCTTTCATTAGTTGTAACAAAGTTACCACACTAATGCAAAGTGTTAATAATAGTGGGGATAGGTATGTGGGAACACTATTTTTCACATGATTTTTCTGTAAACCTACAACTTCTTTAATTAAGAATAAATAAATAAAAATTAAAATACCTGCATATGAAACATGGTAATTCAAACCATTAAATCCAACAACAACTTTTGAGAACCAGAGAATGGTAGCATAAAGGGCTTTCAGGATTTCCATCCATTCTGTATGGGAAGAGTGGAAAGGAATGTTCCCATAGCAACTTTTGGAAGTTCAAGAAATACTCCAACAATGTGCACAGGTTTACCTTCTCCTCATGGATAATCCTGCCAATCTAGCCTTCTTCACATATTTTGGTATTAAACAACATCCATGATTTCCCATTTAGGTATTTAAAGTTATTGAATTTGATGCATAGTTTGGTGACATAAAGATTTTTTCTAAACTCAGATACTGCTGATCTCAAATTTACTTACTTCCTTAGAGTTACAATGCTATTTTTACTTTAACTGCTCCATCATACTGACATGAGCCTTTCCTTCCTAAAGCACTTTAAATTGATGTTTTAATTCACACATTATGCTTTTTATCATGGCTATTTGTAAACTTGTATGTGTATTCCACTAGAATTGAAGATACAGGTAATATTTGATCTGCTGCCTCAAACATTTTAAAATACTTTCATACAACAATCTTTTAAGTCAAATCCTCCTTTGCCCTCTATTTTACAGCTGTAAATTAAATTGGGCATGTTGATTGACCAAGGGTAACAAGTAGAACTGGAAGTCTAGCTCTGATCTAATTCTAGAGACAGTAATCTTTTTTTAAAGTGTACAGTTCAGTTTTTTAGTATATTCATAGAGTTGTGCAACCATCACTATAATCGATTTAGAAAATTTTCATCACCCCCTAAGGAAACCCCTTACCTTTTAGCTGTCAATCATTCTCCTTTTCCCCAAACTGCCCCCCACCAACATGAGGCAGCCACTATTATACTTTGTGTTTTATATATTTGCCTATTCTGGACATTTCATGTAAATGAGATCATACATATTTCGTCTTTTGTTTCTGGCTTCTTTCAATTAGCTTAATGTTTTCAAGATTCATCCATGTCGTAGAATGTATCAGTACATAATTTCTTTTTCTTTATTGCCAAATAATATTCCATTTTTTGGGAATATTTTAGTTATACATTCATCAGTTGAGGTACATTTGGATTGCTTCCACTTCTTCGTTATTGTCAATAATGCTGTATGTACATTTGTGTACAAGTTTTTGTGTGGACATACGTTTTCTTTTCTCTTGGGTATAGATCCACGACTAGAATTGTTGGATCAGATGATAACTCTATGTTTAACTTTTTGAAAAACTGCCAAATTTTCTTCCAAAGCATCTGCACCATTTTATATTCCATCCAGCAATGTACAAAGGTTCCAGTTTCTCCACATATTTGACAACACTTGTTATTGTCTGTCTCCTTGTTTAAAACCTTTTAGTAGGTGCGAAGTGGTATCTCATTGTGTAGAGATTATACTCTCACTGCTGTTATTAACTGCCTCTTGATTTGTAAATTGGCATTTGAAATAAAACTTCATTTGGATGTAAGTCTCATTTAAAATTACTGGGAGAATTTTTAAAAAGAGGAAAACATGACAATACAAGGGAATGAAGTTTTGATATACTCCCCGTCACCCCAAAATCATTTAACAATAAAAAATTTTAATTTTTATGGAATTTCACTTAAACTAGATTTGACTTAAATGACTTGATTGAAAGGATCATGTTTACTGGGTAAAAAAGAGATAGTCATTTATTTTAATTTTGTTGTAAAAGCTGCATGAGATGGGAATTGTATTTCCACGTACATGCTGATCATGAGATCCTAGAGAAAGATCATGGTCAGTTGGTAATACACATTCTTTTTATTGAGAAAAATTTTACCATATTTATCTAAAGTCTGTTTTTTTTTTGCATTTTTAGATTTAAGAAAAACGTTTTCTGAAAACTAATATATCTTTGTTTGATATTATAGGTTCAGTCGGCAATGTGTTGTTGACAAGGACAAAAGGAATCAATGTAGATACTGTCGATTAAGAAAGTGTTTTAGAGCAGGAATGAAAAAAGAAGGTAATAATGATAATAATAATGATCATTAATATTATTGATGAAAAGGGATACACACATACATTTTTATTTAAACACAGTAACTTTTTCACATGGGTCATATGATTTTACTCATTATATTAGTGAGGACTATACAGTTTCTTTAGCTTAAGAATTTAGCCCAAGGTCATATAGTTAGTGAGTGGAAGAGCCAGTCTAGATCTGGTGACCATCTGATCCTAGAGACCATTCTCTCCACCACTATGTTCTCCCTGGCAACATAATTATTGTCTAAATAACATTCCAATGTCCTGTTCAAAACATGAATGGGAAAATACATTAATAGGTTCTAAAGTATAAATTTATTTTTAAACTCACATTTCTTTTTTCTCAATAACATTTGCATATCTTTAGTCATTTCATAAACATTAACTGAATATCTTCTTTTTATTCATTCATTTATCCATCCATTCATTCAACAAATATTTATTGAGCACTATTGCTTTCCAAACACTGTTCTACATGCTGAGGTTTCAGCAGTGAACAAAGTAGACAAAATAAGCCCCTTCTCAGAGATCTTTTATATTCTTTTGAGATAAAGAGACACTAAACTGGGTACTCTACTTTAGTGTGCACTCATTTCACTTACTACATGTCAATGATTTGATTATATTATCCTACACTCTAAATAAGGTTAATTTAGAAACAGATATGTTGAGCACATTCTGAATGTTTCGCAGGGAATACCAGCTACAAAATTTTATGCCTATCAGTTTTGCCATACGCCTATGCCTATCATATACAAAGAGATAATTTCACAAGCTATTTCTTAAACTTTAAAAAATCTAATTAAATCAAGTCGTTATACTACAGATGTCTAACATATATCATATTTTGAACATAGCTTTTTTCCCCCCTTTGTCACTCAATATTTTAAAGGGAGAAAAAGTCAATTAATTTTGTTCAGGTTGCTAGTTCCAAAGAAGACAAAAAATAAATTTTTTAAAACTATAAAAACTAAAAATTATAAATTAAAAGCATTATCTCATTTCAGAATGTTCTATTTTTAATGCCGTAAGTGCTGCATTTGGGAGAACTTCCTAACAAACTGTCGATCATTTCATCCAATTCTACTTGGATTCCAGCTTGGGCTCTAAAAAATGCAGGCAAATCCCAATTCTATTTTTCCTTTTTGAGTTTTAAAATTTGAGATATAACATTATTTCCAAAAATAGTGAAATTGCATCTTCAAGTTTTCAAGAAATAGTGTTTTCATTTTTCCTAAGCAGATTAGAAAGTAACCTCTGGGTTTCAAATAGTATCCCGCTCTCATTTACAGCATAACATCTTATCAGGATTAATGAAATGGAATCTTATGTGAACATGGTTTTATGTGAGAAATGATAGTGAGAAGATAACGAATATTCACAATATATTTTAATATTTTCCTTAAGATAAGATGTATGATGTAAATGAACTTCATAGCAGCTAACATCTTATTTTTTTCCACAGATGCATTTCCACATGAATCAGTATAGGCTGAAAAATCAATAACAATTTTTGTAAATAAACGTGTTAGCTGCCAGTAAATATGATTTTAATATAAAATACTGATAATTCACTCCAATTTAAAGACTACTCATCCTTCTTTATTGGCAAAAAGTCCAGTATTTTCTCTTGCTACTTAATGGAGTCAATAGTTCATAGCAAGGTTTTGGTTTCTGTTACTAAATTTTGGCATAAAAAATTGGTGGATTTCTTTAATGAAAGAATAATTGCAGAAAAATTTTCTGGTACTCTAGTGCCTAATCTTTCCAGAAGAACAGAGCAGAACATTAACCTCAATAATTTAGGGGCTATAGTTCTTATTTTCTTTCTCCTGAGGCAATGGAAGATAATTTTACCATCTCAGTTTTGAAATCCAACGTGAACATTTGACTTAGTTGATTCTAAATGACAAATATACAAGCTAATACTCCCAAACCATTTTTCCTAATATTTAAAAATACAGTTTTCAATAAGAGATTTTAGAAAATATATTATTAATCATTATTATAGTTCTCTCTTATAACCATTTCTATAATACTTAAAATTTCTTCACCTTCCCAAAATGTTGGTGTTCAAACTTCAATCTTCTCAGAAGATACCCCTACTTGATTCAACTTTTGCTTTATTAATGTTTTTAAACTGTCCCCACGACAGTTTTTCATAGGAGATCATAAGATTGATATCTTAAAATCACCTTAAATGAAAACAATTTACTTTCCATTTTTGCTAGATCTTTAAAGGGAAAAAGAAAATGGAAGTTTCAAACTTCTATGACTCAAACTTGTGACAGTGAATATGCTCTTATCTTTGACCTGGACAAAATCACAGGTGATACTCTTCCTCTAGTTATCTTATGGTTTTATTAACTCTGAGAATAGAAAACCACTTATTAAAAAGACAGCATGGCTGACGAGCTGACCCTACAGTTTCTAACGTGGACGTCATCATGAAGTCCTAAACAGCGATATTTTGTGAACTCTAGTGACAAGCCTCGCTCTTCCTACATTTTCAAGTGGTACAGAACGAAAAATACCTTTGATCAGAATTTCCCCCACCAAAGTCTTTCCGTAGGATAACATCTTATATTTGTCACTATTTGTTTTTACTTCAGATGGTATATTCTGAACAGAAATGATTAAAAAATATTGTGTTTTTCTCCTCCAGCTGTGCAAAATGAACGTGATAGAATAAGCACCAGAAGAAGCACATTTGATGGTAGCAATATCCCCTCCATTAACACACTGGCACAAGCTGAAGTTCTGTCTCGCCAGGTACCTGAACACCAGCATCCAGCCCTGTTTAATACAGTCAGATGTTTATTTGGACCTCATGCTAAAATATTCTAAATTCTTCCAAATGTGCTCTTAGTAAAATCAATTACATCTACAAAAATTCAAGAGCTTTACTTTACAATTGTTAGTGGGGCTGCTGACTTTAATTTTGACGTTTCCTGGATAAGACACTATTTTTTTGAAATGTAAAAATGAAATGTATTTTATTCTAATATTGTGAAAAAATGTTGTTTACAAGGTCAATTAAAAAATACTTACTGCATAGCATAATGCTCTAGGGGCATTGTCTTATTTTATTGATTGAACCTGTAAGAGTCAGAACAACTTTTGGGAGTTTGATGGAGATCTGTGCTTCCTTCGTTGAAAATGACTTCTGGACTCAAGAAGTCACCTTGGCATCCTGTTTTGGAAGCAGATATTTATGGAAAGGGCCAGAATTCAGAAACCATAGGAGAAAGAAAGCTTATTATTTTGAATTTCTAGAATGAAAATATCAGTTCTAAACTTTAAAGAAAGCTATTTGTTATATACCTAAAAACAAATCACTGAAGAATCGAATAAAGAAATTGTTGAATACAGTTTATTATAGCATTGCCCTTATTAGAAATGTTACTGGTATTTTTTCTATTATAAAGCAAGTTATGAAATAGCTTAGTTAATCAGCTCTTACATGAGTCAGTGTGACTACTTTCGTTTTTGATAACACACAGATAATATGATGAGGTTAACATCACCATTATCATCATCATTATTTGATTGTCCTATAAAACATTTATAGAATGACTTACAGGGAAACTTTGGGGATATAAATACATACATAAACACACACATGTACATATGTTCAATAGTTAAAATTTTAAGACCTTTTAGACAGTCCTTTTCTCAACAGAAAGACATTTTAGCACCACTTGCACTTTTATACAATTCAAAATTATATCTAGTTTTAAGCATTTATCATGTGTTAAGCTCAACACTGCTCAGTCAAAGCCTAGTTTTTAAATTTTACTTGGATGAGCTTCCATTTAACACAGCAACATAAATAGTTCTGACTTCTTGTCTAATATTTTTCTTACCTGTTTGGCAAACTTTATCCATTGGAAGCATATTCTTCATAAACTTCAACAAATTAAAGATGGGCTTCCTCAATGGAAATTTCATTTTTTAAATAGAAAAACAGAGCATGTTTGATTTGGGTATTTTAGATCTCTTTGTGTAGCCGTTTTGAATTAATGACATGCCTTAAAAGTTATAGTAACTTATCTCACAGTTTTGGCCAGTTAAATAAGATACTGTTTCCAGAACACTGTGCTATGCATTAAATATTTTCAATTTAACTTATAAAATGATAGGTATTTTATTTCTCAAAGATGTTTAGTATTTTCAAGATATTTTGACAATGATAGTCCCTACTTCAATGCTATTTATTTAGTGCAGTAACAGAAAAAAGAGGTATTTGGGCATGCATTATTTTAAATGATAAGTTAATACAATGCTCTTCTTAATGTTAGATCTCTGTCTCAAGCCCTGGGGCAAGCACTGACATAAATATTAAGAAAATTGCAAGTATTGCTGACGTCTGTGAATCTATGAAGCAACAACTCTTAATCTTGGTGGAATGGGCTAAATATATCCCTGCCTTCTGTGAGTTACCATTGGATGATCAGGTATAATTTAAAGAAATTATAAATACTTTTAAATAACTTTGCTAACTTTTTGTGTTCTTTTAATTATATATGCAGTAGATTTAGTATATCTGATGAAGGTTAAATTACCCTTAGAGGACAGAATTGGGTTTCCCTGTCCATTCACCTTCTGGGTCTGTCAAGAGGCACAAAAAACGGTTTGACTTCTATTTTAGGGGTCTAGAAAACTGTTTTGCCCTCTTGGAGTTGAAAATGCTTATGTGAGGGAGAAGGTCAGACAGCAAGTTATTGCCATTGTGAGACAAAGTATTGAAAGAGAATATGTTTGGGAAGCAAAAGTTGCACTATTGTTTTTTGGTGCTTACTGAAGACGGTATATAAAATTCCTCAGAAATATCAGGTCACTCCTAGACAGAAACCACATAGGATGTGTTAGCGTCTTTGTGGGCACTTTATGCAATTAACATGTAAAATTTTTCTTTCATGTTGCCAATTTTATTCTACTACTTACTGTATAAAACTTATACATCTGTCAACAGAGCCTATGGAAAATGCGCTGAAATCTACAGAGAAATAGAATTCAGATTTAATGATCTTTTCCTATTAGATACATTTTCATACTTTGACATATGAGCATTAAGACATTCTAATTAATAGTAGGAACTTTAATGCCCTGCTTAGTTTATGAAGATTAGATTATTAGTTTCAGATTCATTTAACACTCTTCTTAAGTAAGACGTGTTTAATGTTTTTTTTGGATGAAAGTAATTTTAAAACCTCTAATTCTCCCATATTGAAAAACTGTGATATATGTTGTGCCCAATGGGTATGTTTACACCCTCTAACCAGTGCTCTTCTTCATTCATACATAAACACAATCAAAGGGAAGTGCATGATTGTTTAAAAATCAAAGAAAGGGAAAATATTTACACAGCCAGAAAAAAAATGAACATAGGAGGTTAGCACTAACATTTTTAAGAGTGCATTTCATCTGGTGACAAAGGGAAATAAAATACTGTGAAATCTGAAATCATTCTTAAAATGTTCTGTAACTACTTTCCTGGTATGAGTCATGGTTATTGACATACCATAAAGATTGCTTAGCACAGGACGTTATGCCAGAGTGAATAATGCTAAATTGCTAAAACCTACTAGTCTCACCCCAAGCAATATAAGTAGAGTTATATTATTTATCAGTTTTATATTTTTATTATCACCCTTCTTTAGAAATTGCTGACTTATGTTTGAAGAAAAGAATTTAAAAATTGGGAAATAGAAATCCTGTAACTAGTCAAAAATAGTTTTCATTTATCAACTGACACTTGAATATTTACTATATAACATTTATAGTCACAAGTTAGTGAATGTCCACTATAGGTAAAACATTGGGGAAGATGCTTTCAGTTGTATTATAATGATGCTATTTTATTTAATCCTCTCAGGAGCTCTGTGGAAAATGTGTTATTATCTCCATTTTACAGTTCAAGAGACTGAGCCCTACATGAGTTAAATTCATTCAGTAAATTCATGGAACAAATATTTATTAGGTGCCTATTGTTCAGTTTTAGGGAGTGTGGCTATTCCTTAGTAAAAACACAGATTGCATCACTATTCCTCATAAAGTTTACATTCTCTGTGGGAGAGACAATGAAAAACATACAAAATATGAGTAAGTTTCCTCTAGGTGGGGTTTAAGTTCTATACCATGCTATAAAAAATGGAATAGGATGAGTTGTTGGAGAATGACTGGGAGTGGGGTGGTAAGAGGTACCTTAAACTGGTCATCAGAGAAGATTTTCATTGAGACTTGAATGACAATGGTCAAAGCAAGCCAAGATCTGAGGAGGAAGCATTCCAGGTACAGCAACAACATGTTTAAAGACTGTGAGGTCCGAACTGTGTGTCTAGAGAAAAATAAACAAGGGAGTGTGGCAAGATATGGGTGGGATGGGGTGAGTGTAAAGCATTCAGCTCACTCTCCTCCCCCGAGGCCATGGCTTTAGTCTAAGGACAATAAGAAATCAGTGATGAGTTTTAGTTTTCAGCAGATAGGTAATAGTAACTGATTACTGTTTCACAAATAACACCTTGGAAACTTTGTTTAGAAGATTTGGGGTGGAAGAAGAAGAAAGAAAGCAGAGAAACCTTATAGCTATTAGGACTGTACTGTGATATCTAGGTGAGGAAAGATGAGGTCTAGGACTTGCCTGGTAGCAATGAAGATGGAAAGAAGGGGATCGATCTGATATGTATTGTGGAGAAACAGTCACTACATTTGCTGTAGAATTCGATGAGAGGAGTGGAGAAAAGAGAAGACGTGCTTTTGCCGTGAATAAACACTTTGGGTGGTGGTTCCATTTTACTAAGATGATAAAGAGAAACATTACATTGGAATGTGTTGAATTTCAAATGCTTTCAATACTTGCTAGTGGTGATATCCAATAGGAAACTGATTATATGAATGAAAGCTCTTTTGAGAGTTTGGTGCAAAGGGTTAGAGGTCCAATCTAGAAAGTGGCAGATTCCAGAACTTGTGAGAAAGAGAGCTCATTCTCTTTTTACTACATCACAAGTCCTCTTTTTGCTCTTGTTTTTTCAGTTTATTATGTGCAGGAAATTGCATTTTACACACATCTTCTCATTTAACCCTTGTGACTACACTTTGAGATTTTTGTCACTCCCTTCATTTTATAGATGAACAATGAATCTTGAACATACTAGTTAACTTATCCGGGGTTAAACAGCTAGTAAATGGCCAAGCTGGGATGTGAACTCTCATCTGTTTGGCGCTGGTCTCTTTGGCTTCTAAACACTTGACTGCTCTGCTTTTTGATGCCATTGTATTGACTTAGTAGGTAGTTTTGAAATTAGAAAAGTAAAACTCTATGGGTAGAAGGTTTTTGTGATGGCAACTATTTATAAGTATTGACTTTGCTAAAACAAAAAATTGTCCTAGATTTACTGAACAATGTAAGTTAATCAGACTTATATTGTACCATCTTTTAATCATTATATTTCATAATTAATTATAAACCTTGGAATTTTCATTAAGGTGGCACTGTTGAGAGCTCATGCCGGGGAACACTTATTGCTTGGAGCTACAAAGAGATCCATGGTGTATAAAGATATTTTGCTTTTGGGTAAGTTTTTTTTTTAGTTTAAGAAGAAATTATGCATATTTCATCCTTACAATTATACACAAGATCTTTTCTGTATGTACCAAGCATTTACAGACACTGTCCAATGGTGCTCTCATTTCACAGATTAGATTTAATTGATTGTGTTCTCACGAGGGCCATATTTTCCCTTGCCTTGATTGCAGGGAAGTTCAGAGTACATTGAGATGATCAGGGTGTGTTAAGATTAAAAAATAAGAGAGGATACATTGCTTAATAAACAGTATTGAAGTAAGTTCAAATTAGATCAGAACAAAGAATTAGTGATTTGTATGACCATATTATGATTAAATGGAGTCCCTGTATTGTTTTTTACTCCCTCAGTGTCTGCTTAATAATTGTAATATATTGTTTATAGACTTTTAAGGAGCATGTTTATCTGCTATGATCTCTTTGTCCATGATATGCTACATAGCACCGAGCAAATACACATAAATTTTGGTGTCAATGTCTAAAAAAATCCTTGTAGTTAAATAAGAGTGGTACTAGAGGCAAGAGTACAATGGCAGGTGGAATGAGGGGTGGATAAGACACGAAGGAAAAGACTTTGTATTCATTAAATAATTGATCCAATCTTCCCACTTTCCTTACATCATAAAGCTAGATTTCTTAAGGAGAGAGTTGAAGATCCCTCCAATGTTTATTAGCCAGCTCCCTCTGGCTTTTGTTGATAGATGTTTTGCTCCCAAATATAAAAAAAAATTTAAAGTAATGTAACAATAGCTAATATTTATTGAGAACTTGCTATATAAAATGCACAGCTCCATGTGCTTTACATGCACATACATATTACCTATTTAACAATAACCCTAAGGTATAGGTACTATTATTTTCAACCCTTTTTGCCAGTGAAGAAATGGAGGCAGAGAGAATTTTCCTAAGGTCTGAAAGCTAGTAAGGATGAAGCCAGGATTTTAAACCGTACAATGTGGCTGCAGAGACTATGCTCTTAAATGCTATTATATACTTCTCTTGCAGGTCTGAATTTCTAGTAAACACCTACAGCACGTTCTCATTGTAGATCTGAATACAGTATACCTAGAAAAAAAAAAGTTTCACTATGTAGGTCTGAATTGCTTTACCCTGAAAAATTAGGTAAGCTTATTTTTCATAAGAAAGAGCAAGACTACATTTTATGAGTATATGTGTGTGTTATTACCCTGGAGGTTGTCTCTGCCCTCAATGAAACAACTCAGAATATTCTGCTTTTTATAAAGTCAGAAAATAACAATCTAGCTTATTTTATAAGCTATAATAAACAGTCATCATCTTCTAACCAGATTTCCTAAGCTATAAAGCTCTTTAGGAGTTGGGTGGTTCAGGTCTCTATCCAAATTCTGAATTCCCTTGAATTCAGCCAGATAAACCGCTGCTTAAACAAATCTAGGAAGAGGGAACATACTATTTAATGAGGCACCTCATGAGAATAAACATGCTAATTTTTCAAGATCAACCTCATTTAGTTAGGCGTTCTAAAATTGTCTCAATGATATTACACCTACAACACCTAGAGATCGAAGCGGTGCTGTTTTTAACCCACTGTAAGCAAGAAAGAATCTCTAGGTTTTATATTATGTCCATTAATGAGCAAGATACTAATAGACTAATAGATGGATTAGATGAATGACATAGTGGAAAGCTAATCATTATATTTTGTTCCACCTTGTCAATTATTAGCTTGTTGTTAGTCTGTACTTTCGTGTTATCACCAGTGACTGAAGCTGTTAACATGCATGTGATCACATTATCAATGTTATCGATCCTTTAAGTGTGCTTATGAAGTTTTTCTAACATAACTAACCTAATACTGCTGAGAGAGTTCTGTTACTACAGCTTCAAGGGAAGACCATTTTTAGATATTGGTTTGCAGAAATTGAAACAATATCTGACAATTTTTTGGGGTGGTGGGGGTGGTGGTGTTTACTTTTCCTCTAGGAAACAACTACGTTATTCATCGCAACAGCTGTGAGGTAGAGATAAGCCGTGTGGCCAATCGGATCCTAGATGAGCTCGTCCGACCGTTTCAAGAAATTCAGATTGATGACAATGAATACGCTTGTTTGAAGGCAATTGTGTTTTTTGACCCAGGTTTGTTTTCAAAATTCCCATGAAAAAAAATAATTGTAATGAAAATTAAACAACTTTTTATATTAGAATATTTGTTCTCACACTCTAGTTATAATAAATCTTTGGATTGCCCATTTTCACTTCTTTGTTAGATGCTAAAGGGCTCAGTGACCCCGTAAAAATTAAGAACATGCGATTTCAAGTTCAGATCAGTTTGGAGGACTACATCAATGACCGGCAGTACGACTCCCGGGGGAGGTTTGGGGAGCTGCTTCTGCTTCTGCCCACCCTGCAGAGTATCACGTGGCAAATGATTGAGCAAATACAGTTTGTTAAACTTTTTGGGATGGTTAAAATTGACAGCCTACTTCAGGAAATGCTACTGGGTGGTGAGTACATTTAAGAATTTCTCTTTTGTTTATTAGCATTACACTAAGTATTTTCCATATTTATTTCATCTTTTTGAAGTTGCTGGGTGTTCCTGCCTTTTATTTTATTTCCTTCTGCCATGACATAAATAACTCAGTTTTTATAGTTAGAGTCTGTAAAACCCATTGGATTGGGACAAAAAGCATTTGACTCATAATCAAATCCCCATTCTTACTAACTTCCTCTGTCCTTGTGCCACGAAGTCCCTGATACCTCAATTTTAGACCCTTCCACATATGATAGATAGAAATTTACTAGCTGTTTTTAGGACTCCTTGACATACATTATATTTATATTATGCCTTGCCTCCGTTAAAATCTCAAAGACGCTGGAATTGTAACATAACCTAAAAAATGTAGTGTGTAAAGATCTTAAAAGTGAACACCCTACTCCTGAAATAATTAATTGATGAAAAACAATGAGAGGGGGACAATAAGATTTATTGCTGCAATAAATGTCAGGAATAAGTTATGAAATCATTTACTTTGTGTTCTAATCTAGATTAAATTTCCTTGTAAAATCACTTTATTTATTTTTAGTTTTCTGGTGCTTAATGTGTTCCTAATGGCATCTTGCTGAAATAAAGTTGTTCATGCTATTAGGGTGATCCCAAATACTATAAACTTGAGGTAAGCGATTCTTGGAATTGCCTTAACAACAGGCAGCAAACCTAATGATTCCGGGAAACAGCACACAAGGTCCATTATTAATATACAGCCTAATATGATACAACAGTAATCTAGCCAATGTACAGTGAAAGCTGACATTGTCTTTAAAATGGCAGTGGTTCTATTAATTTATTTTTTGAATTACCAAAAAGCACTTTGCAAAAATAGCAATATTTAAGTTGTCAATGACAGCATTTATTCCAAGGTAAACTTGCTGTTCCTGATTAAATATCACTATTACAAGTGTCTTTGTATCATTTGTAGGTGCTTCCAATGATGCTGGCCATCTCCATCACCCAGTGCACCCACATTTGTCTCAAGATCCATTAACTGGACAAACTGTCCTTTTAAGTTCCATGTCCTCACTGGTTCATTCAGACCAGATCTGTAAGTATTTGGACTAATTTCCAACCCTAAATGCTGTGTCCATTTGCTGTGAAAGAGTGGAATTTGGGGGAAAAAATCCATTAGTACCTAGAAATTGCAAAAATTGGGTACAATTTCCATTCCAGGACTCAACTATGGGAGATTGAGTGATATTCAGCAAGTCACTTCTCCCTAGGCCTGAGTTTGCATCTTCAAATGGAGATGTGAGTACCTACCTCTTTCTACTTCATAGGTTTTGGGAGCAGAAAAGAAATATAGGCAGTCCTCACTTTGCATGGTATTGTGCAACCATAAATATGACTGTGCAAAGCTGAAACTATGCAAAGCTATCCTGATAGGAAAATTATGATTATTTGCAACTTCTAAAAATGTTTGTCCAAACATTGAAACCTCTCTTAACTATAGGATATAAACATACAGGGAAAGTGAAAAAAATAGTAATCCTAATATTTGCATACTTCACTGCAATTTAAAATGTTAGAAACACTGAGAATTAGTGTTTTATTTCTTTGCAAAAATTTTATGCAGAGTAGTTTGAACAAGCAAGCATCTGTTCTATGCACTCCTTTAGAAATTTGGATCAACTTCCAACATTTTAACCTTTGGACTTTCAATGTCATGAAATATCTCTGAGAATTCATTTAATGTGAAGGTTTTGCCTGTTTTACTTCCTTTGGGATTTGTTCATCCTTTTCGACACAACTCATTTCCTCATTCATGTGACAAGTTTGTCTTCACTAAGTTTCTCTGGTGGCATATTTAGAAACGAAAACAGCTGGCAATGTCAACATTTCCATGGCCAGCTATTTTATTCAATAACTCCATTTATGTTCCATTCGAATTTCACTTCCAGGTCATCACTTTTTGGTTCTTTACTGCAATTTCAGCTTTGCAGGCCAATTCTCTCTCTTTATATATATATATATATATATATTAGATTTATTTAATTTATTTAGTTATGCCCCCCTTGCTGCTTGTGCTTGCTGTGTTCATTTGCTGTGTGTTTTTCTGCGTCTGCTTGTCTCCCTTTGTTGCGTCGTCTTGCTGCGCTAGCTCACCGCGTTGCGCGGGTTCTCAGCTCACCACACCGTTTGGCTGGGCCAGCTTGCCTTCACCAGGCAGCCCTGGGAATCGAACCCGGGGCCTCACATATGGTAAATGGGAGCCCAACCACTTGAGCCACATCAGCTTCCCCAATTCTCTTTTGATTATCCATTTTTGTGAAATATCACATGGATTTATTACTGGGCAATAATAGGCAGCACAAGTACACACTTCGTGATTGGAGTGGAATTGAATAAAAGATACAAAGTGACTGATCGCTGACAGACTCTGAAAGACGTTACCTGATTGGTGACTGATCCTAATGCACATCTGTTATTTAGGCAGTGATTTGAAGGCTGAGGAGTTAGCAGTGAAGTTTGAACTTTATGGAATTACTCACATTTAATATAACATGATAACTGCAATTTGAATCTTAGTGTTGAAGGACTGGTGTTTTTAACAAAACCATGGCAACTGAAATGCATACATATCAGAACTGAAAACTCTTTGGAACTAATCATTATATAAATAGGAGAGCTCATTAGTAGCAAAGTTAATCTGATAATATCACAGCAAACTACATTGACTTTAATGTAAATCGTATTTTTCTAAGCTACTATAGGGATACAAACCTCTTAATTATTTTGACAAAATGTCTAGAATTTATTGCTTCTGAATTTACCATAATTAATCTCAGATTTAGCTTTGATGTATCACCTCTGAACACCAAACCTGGCAAGTCACGGAGATGACTTGAATTATTATGATATAATTATTCTGCATACCTGTATTACCTACTGAACTTGCAGTACCTTCAATAACTAATTACAATATCGTTTTACCCAAATGTTCAATGCAGTGCAACAGCAATTTAGCAAGTACCACCTGGGTACAAGTTAGTGTTAGGAAAAGAGGAGGCCAGGACAAACATGTCATCACTGCTGTCCTTTAGATCAGGGGTTCTTAACCTTTTGTGTTCCACAGACCCATTTGTCAGTCAGGTGAAAACCACGGACCCTTTACTAAGTCCACACTCTGCTGTGTATTATTTAATAAATATATCACACCTGAGCCAACACGTCCCCACAAGAATAATGTTTTTTTGAATTTCATAGGTTCTTGTTAAGATCTCTTGTTAAGAACCCTTGCTTTAGATACAAGCACTTATAGGCATTTGCATTGTGTCTGAAACACAAATTCTTTGGGTCTATGAGAGAGGCAGAAATGAAAACATTAGAAGAAATACAAGTATTTACTCTGTATTGCCTTCTTCTTGTCTTATAACTTAATGCTTAAGCAGCATTAAGTTGGGGCCATCCTTGAAAGTAGCTGTTACCCTGTCAAGATAATCCATGAGTTGTGTCTCTCAGACATGTTATTCATAAATTCCAGTGATAAAACACCTTAACAATACATGAAGCATGTTGGTATCAACTGGCAAGGAAGTTTAACAATTCTGCTGGTCATTGAATCCTTTAAGTTTTTAAGACTAGTTTTCCAATACTTTAAAACTTATTTGTTGACCCTAAATGTTTAAGAATCATCACACTTTTAGTCTTTTTTCCACTTTCAACATACCTTCAACATGCTCTGTGCTCATTTGGAATAGCTTATATTTTAAGCAACACAAGACATTAAACCCATACAAGCAAAAACATTAAGCTGGATATATAGTCAATAAATTCATGCCTATTTTCTTGGTCTCATAGAGCAGGCCACTGCATCCTAAGTCTCCAGAAATAATTTTTAAAACTAAAATTGATAATTCTTTTATTGATTAAACTGTACCTAAAATTCTGCTTCCAAGTAATTGCTAATTCATACTTACCTATAATATAAAGTTAACGTATTAAAGAAAACCAGGCAAAAAGAGACTGTCCTTGCTTTTAAATAGAATTTTTAAAAACAGAAAAAATCTATGAAATTTGCAATGCCTTGATCTGATCATCAGACATTTCCTATCAGTTCTGTTTCATATGTGGAATAATAATGTGAGTACTAAAATATTTCAAGTTTTAAAAAATTACAGAATTTCTTCTAGATTATTTTATAATATGGTAAAATCTTACAACAGGAGGAAATACTATTCTAGACAATGAAGCATTCAAACTATAACTTCTTTTCAAATATTCAGGATTGCTCTTTGCATTGATGGTGAAAGCACAGGCCAGCTCAGTTGTGATAGAATAACTGTGCCCTGAGAAGGCCATTATTATTAAGATGCTTTTGACTATAACATAGATTTCAAAATGATTGAAAAGTCTGTTAAACGTAATTTTTATATCATCTAGTATGTCTGAATTAGTGGAGTCCATACAAAATATTTTATTTGTTTTATTTTATGTGCATTTATGAATGCAAGAATTATTGTTTGTTTCCTAAGAACTAGCATTCTGTTAATTTATTTGACTAACTTCTTTCTGCTGGGTTTGTGAGAGAATCAGGTTCATGTTAACTCTATTAAGAAAGGAAGAATACACCTTAAAGTGAATATTAAGATTTTTAAGCATGACTTATTCCAGTGTAATGATATTTGGGGAGATAAGGTGGGCGTGCATCTCCAATAGTATGTCAATACTATTATACAAATAATATACAGATAATGCATTATACAAATCACTACTTTAAATGTGATCAAAAAAGGCACACTGGTGTCTGTAAAGTTTAATGGAGTGGTCAGGTTGACTGCCATCCTCACGTACAATTCTCTTCTTTTTCAGCAACTCCTGAAACCCCACTCCCTTCCCCACCCCAAGGCTCTGGACAAGAACAGTACAAAATAACTGCGAACCAGGCATCAGTCATTTCACACCAGTCTCTCCCCAAACAAAAGCAATTGTGAGAGTTTGTTTACTTCCAAAAGGCTCCGCATAAATGTGAAAAGTCGCTGACCTTGAAATGTCTCAGGATAGTACTTTTGGCAAACTCTTACCCAAGGCTTCTTCATGGTGCTGTTATAAGAGGGTATACCATTTTCTTGTTTATATGTTCATTTGTTCTTGTTATTGCTATTGTTTAAAACCTTCAGATGCAGCCAATGTGTATGTGAGTTTGGATATGTTTATATGCTGTATTTTCCCCACTGCCTTTGCACTGTGTCCAAACCAGTTGAATCTTATGTACTATTTTCATTTGTTGTCTTAATGTTAATTTAAATCTGTAAATAATTGCTTTATCATAATGTGATGTAGAACCAAGTGTCCTTATTAGGCTGAGAATAGTAAATCAGAAATCCCAGGTTATTATGAAATGAACCAAGATATTACAAATTATAAACTTGCTGATTAGAAAAATAAAGCAGTTGCTGTACAAAAGGGTGCACTCCTTTGAAAGAAAAAGAATCAGTTAGATGAGTATTCTGTGACCAAGAAGCATCTCTTTGCCCCACATGTAAATATGCCTCTTAAGTTTAGAAAATTATAGTCATTTCAAAGATAACCAAATGTTTTTTTGAGGTATGACGTATTCAAGGGAAGAATGCTAGGATCTGAACATGCTTTACCAGTTAGGATACAAGCTCAATTGCAGTAACAATGAAACCTCTAAAATAATGGCTTAAACAAGGGAGATATTTATTTCTTTGTCCTGAAACAATCCACAAGTAGCCACCTCACTAAGTAGACTTTAACACAACCCCATATCTAGCTCTCAGGGAGGCTGGGAGGAGGGTAGTCTTTAGTTGGATAGCCTTTGCCAGCTAAAACTGTACAACTCTGGGAGAATCCATATTGGGAGACATTTAACTATCTCCCATGCATGTGTTGCCTTGTTTAATTCTCACAACAGCCTTGTAAGGGAGGTATTTCTATCTCGCTTTTAAAAAAATAGAGTCCAAAGCTGAGAGGGTTTAAGTAACTTTACCAAAATTCCACAAACCTAAAGAGTGGGTAAGCCACATTTGAGCCCAGGTCTGGTTGATGTCAACCAGAATAAATCTTTGATGTTCTGGAATAAAAAACATGAGCGTCTCACTGTGGTTTTTAAATATATTTAACTGAGTAATGATTGAATACTATCTATCATATTACTTATAACACGTGTTTGTCAGCTTTTCACAAGTGCCTCCTCCCCCAAAACTTTTAAAAAATAGATAGGAATAAAAAGATACACTGGATAGTTTATGATAAAAACAAAAACAAAATCAAAATCAAATCAGTGACTTAGCAGATTTTCAAAAAAAACCACAACAACACAGGGATATACTGAACAATTAATTCCAGTTGAGGAGTACAGTTCTGTGGATTTCGAACTATGTGGTATCATCTGCAGAGGGAGCTTATTTTAAAACAGTTAATGATGGGCTGCTTCATGAAGTGCAGTGACCTCTTTCTTTCCTTGCCATACTAGCTGAAGCAGGGAAAAACTGACTAATTATCAACAATATAAAAAGAATAAAGCTTTCATTTAGAGATTGAATTATATGATTTTTTTTCTGGACTCTGCAAAATTTCTCAGATTGTGATTTCATAAACTTCACTTATCCTACACATAAAAAGGTTCTGTTAATGGTAACTAACTTATTAGCTCTTAAAATGAAATTGAACTTTCAATGTGGAAAAATAATTGCTTAAAAGCTATCATTGATTTAACAGAATCAATAAAATTCCTTCTAGAGATGGTATCCTTGTAAAACTCTAAAATATATCTTTGAAAGAGAGAGAGATAGAGATGGGGGGGAGAGAAAGAAGAGAAAGTAAGAAGGAAAGTATTTTTAACCCTTATTTAAAAAAATTGTGTATCCATTTTATGAATAATATTTTTGATGTTTATAAATTCATGTCTTTTGTAGGTATCTATATACTTTTATGTGTTGTTCTCTTAGAAAACCTTTTTATACCTTTAAAGTATAAAATGTAAAATTCATTTATAGTATACCCTCTAATTTAACCACATAATTTACTAAGCAACTATGTTTTAGAAATTATTGCTACAGATTTTGTTTTAATAACTATGATCAGGGAATTCATAATATTGTTGTAAAACTGAACTGCCAAAAATGCTGGACAAAGAGGAACTGAGGTTTTCAGCATAATTTCAATATATTGATAAGGAATGTTGTTGCTTTTATATAGTATGAAATATATTTCAGGTAATAAAAATGAATAATTTATTATGAAATAATGATTCATTTTATAAATATAAAATTATTTTTATAAATTTCATTGCTGGAAATCAAAAATTACTAGATTTTTTAAATGTTAAATTATAGTAAACTTGAAATTCCAAACTGTGATAACATGTTGTATCACTAAACTTTCTAAATAAAAATTGAAAAAACATAATGGAAGGGGTATGCTTCATTGGTGTTCAAAAATGATTTCATAATTTTAGAAATACTGATAATAGCTTTTATATGTTCATTTAATTATACTTTTACATGTAGATCTTTAATACTGGTTAGAGGCCAGAGCAAACCTATGGCAAAATAATGACACCACTGGACATTTATTGAAAGAAAATACTCACATTTGATTTTATTATGTAGTTTTGCTTGCTCTTTAGTTTTGTCAGAGTAATTAAAAATACAATGACCTAGGATGGCTTAATATTGTAGAGATACACTTTGTAGAGATAAACTTTTAAACTCGATATTTTAATGGCTGGTTCCCTCTGTTCATTTTTAAAGTTAATTTGAAAATTTCTTAAATTATAAAGACCAGTATGTTTTCTCTTTATAGAATTCTGTTTTGTTTTGTTTTGTTTTTACTCTAATCAAGGAACTACGTCTACATCTCCAGCAAGCCTCCACCCCACCCTTTCCTTTCCCCAAGTTCTGCTGTCCAGTAACAACACTAAAGCACTGCATCTATTTTATCTGGTATTTTTCTTCAGAGTTTGAAAGCAAATGTTTATATCTTACTTTTTCAAAACAATTTTTTGTTGTTTTAGACTTTATCTGTTGACTTCCTTCAATGAAAGAAGAGGTTTTAGCGCAGCCTGCCTTTGTACAGATACTCTTACCACATTCTTCCAATTTCTTAATATGGCCATTTTTTGTATTTACAATAGTGTTTACTCTTTAAAAAATTGCAAAACATCTTAAAAATATGGAATAGGTAATTTTTATATTTTAGCATAGAATGGAAGAGATACACCCCTCATTTATAGAGAAAGTGAGAAGAGAAAGAATAGTCCTTGCTCCAGGTCACAGAAGGAATATGACTTAGAATAAAGAATACACATCAAATGTATTAATAATAAGGTTTATTGTAGCCCTATGCTTGTGTGCATTTAATATCCACATCGACCTAGATATCTGAGCTGATATTTTTAACTCATTTCCCTTCCTTCCCTCCAAAATCTCACTGAACTGCCCAAAGACTTTTTGTTTTTATTTTTTCAAAGACCTTTTAAAAATATGAAAAATCTGTACTCAGACTGGAACTTAAATTTTTTTTTCTGTAAAACATGGGGCAGAATGAGGGCAATACAGACTAGGCTGTGGTTAAACACAGACATAATGGAGCTCTTGGGAAAGTAATAATATAGGACTCCAAAATAGAGCCCTCCCCAAATCCAATGTTGTAAGACTAAGTAGACCATGGGGCAGTCAGTGAAGATCAAATCAAAGAACATAAGGGGCTAGAGCAGTGACCCAGCATAGAGGGGCTGATAGAGAATGTCTTGATTTCCCGTGAGGCAGACAGAGTGATCAATGAAGGAGGGGCAGAAGCACAGCAATTTTCAAATGAGAATAGGTTACAAGAGGGAGAGAGACAGTCCCTAACTTCAGAGTGCCATACCAATCATGTGGGAAATAGGGACCCTCCTACATTGTGTCCTCCTTGGGAGATTCTTCCTTCCCGTGTAGTCTGGTCAAAAGTAGTCTTTTTGTAAAAGATCAGGGAAGCATATACAACTAAATATAATATAGGAAATATTTGACTAAATTTATTAGTTATCACATTAAGTTTTACATGTTAAAAAATAAAAAAATATTATTTTTGGTATCAGATCGGAATTAAGAAATCCATCCATAGTTTGATTGCAGCATACCATTCTTCACAAAGTGATCCAGTAAGATGCATTTAAGCATTATTCATTATGTATATATTGAACTCATACAGTGTGTCACAAACTTCTAGGCACTGGAGCCCTCAGTTTCTAATGAATTTTTTGGGAAAAACACATTAAGTCACAGACACACAAATAAATACAAATAACCAATTGCTATTTTATAGTACAATTGTTGGGTGTTATGAGATCATTTACAGGATGAATTTAGTTCCAGGTCAGGAGAAATCTTTCAGGAAAACTGAAAGACGTTCATGGCTGAAGCTCAGTGAGCAAGCAGAATGGGGCAAAGCTTGAAGATGCAGAAGGAAATAGGGGGCAGATCATGCAGCATTTTATGAATCATACAAAGTATCTCTAATTTTAGTTTAAATATATAGATGATCCACCAAGGGTTTTATGTAGGAAAAGGGCAACGTCTGATTTCATTTTTTGAATAGACCACTCTGTTAACTGGAATACATATCTGATGGGCTCAGAAGCATCATCAGTGTCTAGTTACATTATTGGAAGAAAGAGAAAGAGATATCTGTAACTTGGATTAGGGGAAGAGTGCCGAAATTGATTGTATACATATATATGACTATATTTTGGAAGCAGACACAAGAGCATTGTCTAAACTTGATATTTTGGGTGAGGTGTCAATGCTGACTTCCAGGCAATGGAAAACGGAAGTGGATTGACATATCCATGCTGGCTGTGCTCACTCCTTCTAGGCACTGTGGGTGACTGACTGAGTCTACCCACAGACAGGTCCTAGTACATCACTGCAATGCAGCCTGCACATGTGATGTAGCTGGTCACATTATACAACTTGTGGGCAATGTAGCAAGACAGCCCTACTGGGAAAAAAAGGTAAGAAATTATGCCAGAAACACAAATGGGAGATCAGAGTTATGTGGTTCACAAATGGGAATGTCTGAGTGCTGTGGTTATAAGAATGAGCTGGCAGAACTCCTTCCTGGAAAGGCAGAGTAGCATCACCTCCAACCCAGGAGGAACTAGGGAGACTCGAGAAGCTGTGGCCACTGGGTATCCCCTAGTCCTTGCAGCGTGACCCAATAAAGAGTAACTTCTAGTCAGAGGGCTCATGTTCGCCAAGCCTGCAACTCAGTCATTATTAGACTACTTTGGGGAGTAAGCAGTGGAAGTAAACAAAATTACACTGTGTAAATACAAAAAAAAAAAAAAAAAAAAAA
>JAQZBX010000946.1:22457-61060 GCA_029593785.1 Cabassous unicinctus | reverse complement strand
TTGCGCCACAGCCGCCCCCCGCCGTGAGGTTGCTGCATCAGCCCACGACACCGCGCGAGCCGGCCTGCCCTCACAAGGAGGCGCCGGGAAGCGAACCCGGGGCCTCTCATATGGCAAACGGGTGCGCCATCCGTTGCGCCACAGCCGCTTCCTGCCGTGAGGTTGCTGCATCAGCCCACCGCACCGCTCAGGCCGGCGTGCCCTCACAAGGAGGCCTCGGGGCGCGAACCCGGGCCTCCCATATGGTAAACGGGGGCTCTATCCACTGAGCCACACCCGCCTCCCTGGATACATTTTGACTTCCCAAGACTCAACAGAATTCCCAGCAAGTATTAGGTGACCAACAGTGATTTCTAAATTAGACAAGATGGTAGTCATAACTAATAATTATTTTTTTGTTATTAGTAAAGATCAAGAAGGAAATGTTCTGAAGATAAAAATAACATACACTTATCATTAAATGGATAATTTTTAGATAGTGGGAACTAATTTAATAAGACAATCAATTTGTCATATTAATTTTAAAAAATAAAAATTGAAACAAAAATGATGTTAACTTATTTTTAGTTAAGTGAAAGAGTATCATTTAATCCCTGTCTTATTAACTTATATTTTTTCTCATTTCTATTTTTAAGATAGATTTTTATCAAATTATTTTCCTTTTTAAAATATAAATATTGTTAAAAGAATAATTTTGCAGCACAAAATATGTTGTGTTTTTATATGGCAAAAATTATATTAATACTCAAAGGAATTTTTTCTATAGTGCATTATATTTTTTTTGTGTGTATTTAATCTCAATTTTCATTTACACAAGTCATTACAGTCATAGGTAGCTTAGTAGATGGCATTACGGTATTTTCTGTTTTTTATAATTATTTTTTAGCTATGGCATAACATGAATTTAATACACTAATAATTAAGGGGGAAAATGTAAAACCCATTCACCCTAAGATAACGGAAGTAAAAGACATGTGAGCATTGGGTTTTAATATTGATTATTTTATAAAATTTAAATATAAATATAAAGATGTAATGAGAAGTTAACTGGCATATAAATAAGATCAGAAGTGCATATCTATACATGTAGTATTATTTGTTTAGAAAAACAATGATCTTAGTCTGGAGTTGGTCTGCTTTGTCTAAAGATGGAAATTCTGAAATGACTTCTAATGTCATCACAAGACATAGTTACATATGGTATTTCAGCAGCATGATGAAGGAAATAAGCTACAGATTACCATAGAATCACCTCTATATTTCTCTACCAATATAAAGGAAAGATATTTAAGATGAAAAATATTTTGGTAATTTTAGAATTGGAATAAAAAGGGAATTAAGAGAGATTTAAAAATAAACATATTTAAATTGCACAAATATTTAGTTTTTGCATACTAGGTTCAAAGGAAACATTAAGCTAGAAATGATCTAAACTGAAGATGAATGACATATATTTTTGTTTTCAAGTTATCTAAAAAATAACGAGGAAAACTGACAAGATATTAATATTTATAATGGAAGGTCGAACTAAGTAAGTGCTAAAATGCAGTGTACCATAGACATTAAAAGTTTGGGCTTAGCCTAGATTTGTATCTGGGCTTTAGTGTATAATAGCTGTAAAATTATTTACAAATTTCCCCTGAATCAAAAGAAAGAGAGAGAGAGAGAGCACACAAAGGGTAGGAAGGAGGAAAGAAAGAGAAGGAAAGAAAGAAAGGGAGAGAAAAAGGAAGGACGGAAGAAGGAAAAGAAAAATAAAGGTTAATTATAGTACTAATATCAGATTATTTTAAGGATAAATTAAGAAGGTGTATTAAAAGTGCTTATCATGGAACCTGGGGCTTTGTAAGCACTAAAAAAAAAAAGTTAGCAACTATTATTAAAGGAATAAGGAATGAGGTCTGAGAGCATAGATAAAAGATCAGTTGCATCCAATTGTGAGTACCAAGGAAATAATATTTGAGGTAGGCTTGTGAGCAGAATTTGGGTTTAGATGATTTGGGGAAGGAGTTGTGAAATGCGTTTTTAGCTAAGGAAATTTAATGGGATCTAAGCCCTCTCTCCATCAGAGACAGGGTGGGCATCACCATCCCCAAATCCTCAAGATTGAGGAATGAACAAATAAGGGTAGAAAGCAACTGTGGGCTAAAGTAGACTTATGATTATTCTAGCAATGGAAGAACTTGTATCGTTGATATAAAGGCAGTGGCCAGCAGAGATTCCGAGGGGAGAAGGAAGAATTGGTGCAACATGGGGCCTGTTTGGGGACATTGGAATTGTCCTGCATGACATTGCCATAGTAGATACAGGCCATTATACATTTTGTCAAAACCTATAAAATTGTGTGGGGCAAAGGGTAAACTATAATGTAAACTATAGTCTTTGGCTCGTACAGTGCTTCAATATGTGCTCATCAATTGTAACAAATGCACCACACTAATGAAAGATGTTGTTAATGTGGGAAAGTGTAGGAGGGGTGGGGGTGGGGTATATAGGAATCCCCTATATTTTTGATGTACCATTTATGTAATCTAAAGCGTCTTTAAAAAATAAAAGAATTTAAAAAAAACAAAACAAACAGAAAGAACATGAAATTTGAGGGAAATTATAAAGAAGTTATTGAGGTTGAATCATGAGGAAGAATGTGGTTGAAAGCAAAGCACCAACTAAGTGCCAGGTTGCAAAACTAGGGGGCTGGAGATGGATTAGAGATACAAATCATAAACGAAAAAGATGATTTCTAGTTTAAAAAACAAACCAAGAAAAGTGAATAATTATTTTTCAATTTTGTAAATATATTAGAAGAATTAGGTACATACAATATAGGAATGATTCATGATATTTATGTTAAGCCATCTTAATAATGTTTCCAGTTTAAGGGCTTGGATGAATAAACACATTTTAACCAGTAAATAAATGTGACCCAGATAATCTTGTATTGATCATAACTTGAATATATACAAGGGATCCTCTATATATTATTTCTTTTATATAGTACTTTGATATGTCAAAGCTATTTTCATTACACTGGTAAAGCATTGCAATTAGGAGTTCCATAGCCTACCCAAGAACCTACTGACCAACATTTTATAAACATGACTAGAAACACTATAATTGTTGGACCATCAAATGAAACAGTATCTGTGCAATGTGTAACATAAGACTTTTTTGAATTTATAAATAATAATTAAAAAGGAATATACAAAATCTACTTACATTCATTTTTGATTATGTAAGAAATTATTGGCTGGGAAGAGAACGGTAGAGATGCAAGGAAGTGATTCCTCCTTGCCCAGGAGTTGATGGTGCACCTGAAACTGGTAGTGAGAATGACCCCAAGGACACAGCCTAGGATTTCAAGTTATATGTGGCAATACTTAAGACCCAGACAGTCTGAGTGACAGAGTTATGCTCTTGCTGCTCCGTGTCGTAAATAATTACACAGGTGTAATTGCAAGAGTGCTGTAAATGAGAATCGCTCTAAGTTAATTCCTATAGGTTCAGAATTTTCAGAATTTTGTGTAGTTAGAGAAAGCTCAAAGTGCTAGTCTCACATGGATTTTGAGCTCTGGCCAATTATTCACAGCATTTCAGTTTGAGGCCAAGACTATCTCCTGATACCTAGGTGGATTCAGATAAGATCCGATTCAGAGAATAGCCTTCCCTGGCAAACCATGTGAAAAAAACTGCAAAACAATCCTTTCAACATGTGCAGCATTTTAAAAACTAACATTTTTAATAGAAATAAGCATAAAAAAGGAATATATTTGCTCAAACTTTACGACTTAATAAATGGAATTACAATTTGTTCAAGGGAAATATTTTGGTTTGTTTAAAATATCTTTTGAAATAGATAGTTTACTTTTCTCTTTAAGTAATTTGGCATAGCAAGATGACCAGGCAAACCTATAAATTAGACTAAGATGTTAAGATAGAATTAGGAAATGATATATACGGGAAATTTGGATTTGTGTGTAACAAACAGAAAGGATCATAGCATTCTTCTTTAGTATATACTTACTTTTAGAGTAAAATCTGAATTCCATACCATGACCCCATATACAAAGCCTTATATAATGTGGACTATCTACCCCTCCAGCCTAATCATTTTCCATTAGCTACCCCCACCCCCTTCACTATGCTGGAATCACGTTATTGTTACTATTATTGTTGTTGTTATTTAAGTTAGTTGAACTTTGTACATTTGCTTATATATATTTCTCTTCTCAGAATGCTCTTCACACAGTTAATATATTTGAAGAGTTTATGTTTCAGCTCTTATTTAACCTCTTCGGAGAGACCTTCCTTGACTTTGTCTCCTATGTTTATCTTTTATCTTGTCACCAAAATAAGTGTCTTCAGAGATCTATCTCAATTCAGCAATTATTTTATTTGTTCATTTTCCCTTTGTTTTCTCTCTCTCCTTCTTTAAAATATAAGCTAAATGGGACAAGAAACAATATGTAACTTATTCACCATAGTACTAGCATAGGATGAAGCTAGCATAGGATGCAGCTTTCATGAACAAATATTTCTTGAATTAATTAATTGAAAGACAGTCACTCATTTGCAGAGGTATCATGTAAAGGTAGTACTTGCTTCACCTTTTCATAAAGATAAAAGATTAAATAGAGTTCTTCTTAAACATACTAAATTGGCCTTAGGAAAGAGAAAATGAGGAAACAGGAAGAAAAAACACACAGGACAAATTTTAGTAAACAAATTCAAACTTCTCAATAACTGAATATAAATAGACTAAACAGTTAAAGATAGATATACTCAATGTCAGAGCTATAAACATATATGAAATAATTAATAACTAAGTGGGGAAATAGATAATTTCACAATGACTGTTGAAGCTTTTTATACTCATGTCTTAGTAATTGACTGAGACAAAGATTTATGTAGAGAGAGAAAAAAATCAGCAAACATATAGAATATTTAAACAAAAATCATCATCCAACTTTATCTAACTGATGTATATTACATTTAATAATAACTGCAGAATAGATACTACTTTGAAAGGCATATGGACTATTCACAAAGATAAACTATATGTTGTATCCAAACATCTCAATTTTTAAAGTTCTAAAATCATACAGAATACGATTTTTTATCACAAAATAATTAAGTTACAAATCAAGAAAGATAAAATATGTAGAAAGCCAAAATTATTTAAAATTAAGTATAGCTTTTAAGTCAAAGAAGAAATCTAAAAAAAATTAGTAAATATTTCAACTGAAAGTTAATGAAAGCATAACATCAAAATTTGTTGGATGCAGCTAAAGTAGTCCTTAAAGGATAATGCAGAGTTTTAAATACTTGCTTTAGAAGACAAAGGCTGAAAAATCAAGGATATAAGTTCTCTCCTTAGAAGGTCAAAAAATAAGACCAAATTAATATAAGTAGATAAGAGCAAATTAAGTAGTAAGTAGAAGAAAAGAACAGGGACTAGAAGAAAATCAATGAAGTTAAATGATATGAACATTATAGAAAATTCACATATCCTGACCCATGAAATAATAAGATATACTAAAATGATTATTGTTTTAAACCACTAAGTTTTGTGGTAGTTTATAATGTAGCAATAGCAAATTAAATAGTAAAAGCACAGGAAATAAAAGTTATCATCTCTTCTCTTCACAATGTTTCCATACAATCAGGCCCAAGATAACCAGAAATAGACTTTTAATGAGAAAAAATATGCTTTTAAAAAATCTTTTGATAATACTGGTATGTAGTTTTTCCAACAATTTGGTTTATATGATTCCCTTGGGAAACTCCTGGTTATATATTCATCAAGAAATGTTAAAACAATAAAACAAAAAACATTTAAAAAACATAGTAATGATGCTGGTCTCTATGACATATCTGTTCAGGTAAAAAGAAAGTTTGGCTAATTTTTCTGCCATTAAACCATACTTTCACAGATTAGCTTGAGACTACAGCAAGGCAATATACCATCCCCATTGTACTTTCATTCATGGTTTGAACTTGAGTTCTCTAAATATTGTGTGCTATTATTGACAAAATATTTTTGAAGAAAATTAATTTAACTAAACTAGCATGCAAAATTGAGTTCAATTTTTTGACCTATATTACTTAATGCAATGCTTAATGACAAAAATTTTGTTTATAGCAGTTGATTTGTTGACATTTATTTTAGTTTATAAATTAGGCCATTTTATCTTTTTTCCCAATAAATGCAGCTCTTTAATTTGTGACAACTTAAAAATCCGACATTCTGAATCTCTTCACCTTGTTGGCATCTATTTTTATGCAAATGCTAACTCTTTTGTCATTCAATTGGAATTTATTTTAAAAATATGCACTTTTTTTTTTTTTACATTTGGCATATACAGGCAAACAGGAAATCATACTGATATTCAAATGTGAGAGTCTAGAAACTTCTTAAATCAAAGCTGATGAAAACTAATACAAAAAATCAAATTCACATTCCATGAATCTTTGCTCTTGTATTAATTACTTGGAAAAAACCATTTTGCAATTTGGGAATACTAGTAAACCTAAGTCTGAGTTCCAGGAATTACACTAATACTTAGTGCATTGTTGGAGTAGAATTATATTTCTCAAATAAACATATTTTAAGGAAGCATCATGCTCAAAATCGCTTGTTAGACCACTTTTCATCTTGAACAGCTTCATTTCTCATGAGCAGGGTACTCCTAACATTTTTAGTGTGGGTAGCCATGGAAGTTGCAGCAAGAATCTTGGAGGCAAGCTATCAAACTATTAAAACTTTGAAGGTATCTAACAGAGTACAATAAAACTGACTCTGAAGCAAAAGGAGAAAAAAAACAACAACCCAAAACAATAGTCTCTGAATTTGGAATGATAATGATAATGATACGGAAAGATCTTTGCTTTTTGAAACTTCCAAGTTCAGTGTGAGTGTTACTGAATATTCAGCTAGTAATTGTGAAATGAAATTAGGAAAACATGACACCATAATACTTAAAATAATTCCCAACTTCCAACCACATCTAGCTGGTTCCACTAAAGAGGGTACAATAAATAAGGAAAAGAATTCTTTATTTAGATATTTAGTTAGTTACCTAAAAGAAATATGTATGTATGTTCTTGAAACATGGGCAAGAATGTTCACGAAGCACCATTAGTCACAGTTCCACCTCAGGGATTGTCAACTGTCATTAATACCATGGGTAAATCTACTGTGGTGAATACTACATTAGAATACTCTATAACAAAGAGATGAATAAACTAACTGCAACACAAAAAGAGGACATTCTAAGTATAAATAAAATACAAACACAGGCGAAACTAATCTATGCTGTTAGAGCTGAATACTGGTTATTTTAGAGCAGGGCTTCTTAATCTTTTTTGTTTCACAGACCCCTTTGCCAGTCAGGTGAAAACCATGGACCCCTTACTAAGTCCACACTATATTGTGTATTATTTAATAAATATATCATACGTGCACCAACACGTCTCCACAAGAATAATGTTTTTTTGAATTTCAATTCAAGCTCACAGACCCCTGGTTAAGCACCCCTGCTCTAGAAGGTGTAGGGGCTGGAAGGTAGTCTTCAGGGAGCTTTGGAATGCTGGAAATATTTTATTTTGCAATCTGTGCTGTATACATGGTGGGTATGTCCTTTTTGTGAACATTGACATCTGTGTTTATAATTTATGCACTTTTCTGTGTGTGCATAAATTAATTATAGAGTTTACCTTATTTAAAGAGTTTAAAATTAAAAAATGAATGTAGGGATTTCTGTTTCTTGTCATGAAGGAGTCAAGGGAATGACCTTACTTTCCCACTGTAAACAGAGACTACTGTCTTTAGACATTGGAAAGCAACAAGTGTAGGACTGTAATCCCTGAGAAAAGGAAGCAAATGATGTGAGTCCTACGATCATAGTCATTTTGATGAAGGAAGAGTTAACATTGTAGACCATGGCCACGATGCAGCGTGGGGAATCCCAAGCAGAGCAGAGTGGTCTTACTGTGTTGCGGCCACCAAGAGCAGAGATCAATCAGGGAGGTTAAGATGGATGACATTTGCTAATATTCCACCCGATTTTCCCACGTATCTGAACTTGATTTATTTTTAAACTACTTCAACAACAGTACATGTTCAATGCTATACACTCGCATTATTCTAGCTCATCCAATCTATGAAAATTATGTATAATATTGAAAAATAATTATATCAAGCAACTAATAAAGGAATTTAATATGGAAAAACAAAATCTACCTTGCACTAAAAAAAAAGGAATGTGTTTTAAAGTATCTAAAACTGACATTGATTAAGGTTTTTCTCTTTAATTTGACAAAGCACATAGACTGAATAAACATATTTAAATATATATAAACACACTATATATAAAAATAAAACATGTAATATAATATAATATGTATATATTTATAATTCCACCACCCCTCATGCACACACAGTGGGCCTCAGAAAGCAGTGGCTTTTCTCTTAGTCTAAAGGGATCAGCATCATCTGTATCATACGAGTTAGCTGCTCCTCTGAGAGACCCTATAATGACCCCAGTCATTTTGCTCAGTAATTCTTCAAAAGCAGGGCAGGGACTCACTAGTGAACATGCTTGCCATACTGATATTTGCACTGTGGGAAATTTTAGGAAGGGAATTCTATTTCCCCAAGCAAGTTTCCAAGCACTAAACTCTCTTTCAAATAATAAAAGAAGTTAGAGACTAACTTAGGGAGCAGATTCAATTTTTCAATATGGCAGTAATAGGGTAAGGCAAAGAGACGGATTGCATTGACAAGGAAACAAAAATGGATAATGGATTTAATGGCTCGGGTTCTAATAGAAAAAATAACATTCTCCATGAGATTGTCATTTTTTTAAAAAAAGGTGGCTACCATTAACAGTTCAAACATGGAAAAAACACTTATACCGTAGTACATAAATCATTAAAAAAGTGTTTTCAACAAAACCAACTAGAGAAGAAGCTATGTTTCCTTCTGCTTTTTTTTCCCAGCCTACTTCATTATTCATATTCTTAGTATTTTATTGTGTACACAATATCATTGATAGTAATATTTTCCAAATTGAGTATTAATCTGTGGTTCTTAACTTTTTGCTGTTTACAACAGAAAATACCAATAGGAAGAAATGTGAAGCTTATTTGGATATTAGAATAACTTTTTGTGTTACTCTGTTGGCAGGTATAGATGACGAAAATTTTTAGATTCAGTATGTGATCAGTTGGCTAACTAAGGGACATTTCAGATCATAATATTGTTAATTTTATCTGATTTATGTAAGATATTCATAAAATATCAATCAACAAAAAGTCTTTGAAATCCCATGAAATTGATGGACCCCATAAGACATGCATGACCATAGCCCTAAATTTTAATTTAGGTCATAAAAGGAAACTTGAAAATATCAGATTAAAACCCCCTAATTTAAACTATTATGTAATAATTAAGTAATTGGGTAGAATAATAGGAAGAGGGTGAAAGGCAGAATTAAAATTTCATTTCCTTCAAAATGTCAAGAGAAAAATACCCTTCATATCACACTGTTTCTAGTACATATAGAAGCATAATCATCCAAAGGGACAGGATCTAAAAATATGTTGATACTTGGAAATACAGAAGTCAGTTTTGTCCAGGTACAAATGCTAATTGTGATTATTTTCTGGGAGAGAGAAATAGCAGAGATTAAAGGAAAAGGGAAACAAAAAAGCAGTGTTAAAATGTCTGAAAAGAAAAGATAGACAATGGGAAATTACAAATTAGCAGATTATTTTCTCTTCTATTCCGAACAATATTTGTTATATAGTGCTTGATGCGCTATGTCTCAACTCTTTAGTACAGTTTATCAGCTGGTTTCAATGACTTTGCTACAGTGTTATTACTGCTTCAGAAGCAGTTAAGTAAATTAACAAGCCTATCAATGAAAACATTAAGTGTGACAACAATTCAAGCATAAGAAATAGGAGAGAAAAAACATGTCAGGTGTTAGCTCTGTCTCAAATCATAATGAGTGGATGTTACTGTACCTGATCCTAATTTTCCGTCATTAGTGTTTGTGTCAGTTCACCATCGTTAGATTTTTTTTTGAAGTACCAGGGCTGGGAATTGAACCCTGGACCTTGTATGTGGGAAGCCGGCACTCAACCACTTGAGCCACATCAGCTTCCCTGAATTGTTTTTTTTTGTGTGTGTGTTTTGCTTGTTGCTTGTTTTTATTTTTTTCAGGAGGCACCGGGAACCGAAACCTGGACCTTACATGGGGGAGGCAGGAGCTTAACTGCTTGAGCCACATCCACTCCCAATTGTTAGATTTTATTAAACATCTGTTGAAGATCCACACTCTGCTAAGTATTATCCAAAGAAATGTTATAAATGGTTAGAATATTATTTGTAGATTATGGTTTGAAAAACAAATAAAACCCATTTTAAATTACTTTAGTCATAGGGGCCTCTTACATCCTAATTAATGTGACATGTATTTAAGAATTAGGTGTACTTCTCATAGAACCTTGGGGTTATAGCTGGCCTCAGTTTGCTGAAATAGGTGCCTGCTTCACTATCTATATCTATATCTATATCTATATCTATATCTATATCTATATCTATATCTATCTATATCATCTATATCTATATTTATATCTATATCTATATATCTCACAGAGGATTTCAACCTTGTCAAAAGATTAAAAAATGAAAATTTCCTTTTAGCAGCTGCATTTTTATAAACCAGTAAAAGGTGGTAAGGATAGTAAATTGCTTATTGGTATCTTAAGCATGACATTTGTGTGGAAACAGAAAACCAATAAGAAGAAACATGAAGCTAGTTTGGATGTTAGAATAATTTTTTGTGTTATTTTGTTGGCTGGCATATAAGATGAAAATTATTAGTTTCAATGTGTGATCAAGAGACATTTCAGTTCATAATTTTGTTATTCATCTCTGCCTGTTAGATAAGATAGCCATAAGACATTCATGAACAAAAAGGCTTTTATTTAAGTGACCAAATTTACCCTTATCTTTCAATTCAAAATTATGTGTAAAGATTATTATCCTTTACTCAGAAACCTTTTGTATTAGTCAAGGTTCTCCAGAGAAAGAGAATATATATGTAAATATTAAGAGATTTTGGCTCATGAGACTGAGGGATTAGCAAATCCAAATTCCATGAGGCAGGCCACAAGCTGGGAACTCCATTGAAGGTTTTGATGATTTCTCCAGGAGAAGCTGGCTGGCTGAAGTAGAGACAGAAATTCTTTCTGACTGCTGAAATCATCAGTTCTTCCTTTAAGACCTTCAACTGTTTGGGTAAAACTTCTCTCATTGCTGAGGAAAATCTCCTTTGTCTATTGTAGATATAATCAGCCATAGATACAGCAACTCACTAATGATTTACATCCACAAAATGCCCTCAAAGTAATCATCAGCACAGTGCTTATAGTGTCCAAACAACTGGACACTATGATCTAGCCAGGGTGGCATGTGAACTTAGCCATCGTCCCTATGTTCAGTCACTTTTTGATATGTGAGTTTATATAATGTAGATTGTCATCCAAGTTCTCTCATTGCTTTAGATGGGGATGTTACTCAGAGATACTTTTTTACATTTATAAATGAACATTTTTTTTTAGTCTCAGACTAATGTGTGGATGTCTATAAACTTTTTGGCTAATTTAGGAAAAGCTGACCTTTGATGAATTGGGCCATCATTTCAAGATTAGGAACCAAAGAAAGAAGCTTAAGGTGAAGTGAAAGAAAAGCAGGTCATGTTGTTAGTTGGCGACTGGGAAGCATAGATGAGCTTAAAGTTGAGGTGGAAGAAGGTGGTCAACCATTAAACAGGAAGGCTTTTATGAGTTTCATAGAGACTGTGAATTTGGTATCTCAAAAAAGTTAGAAGCTTTTGTTTGCACTCAATAAATGACTGACCATCTCAGTTAGCTGCTATATCCCTGAAGCCCTTGGGTCTCTGCTAACATTTCTTCAACCTCCCCTATCATATACAGACTTGTACACAACCTTAGTGGGCCTTACAGGTTCTTACCCCTTACTGCACATGCTCAGTATCCTGCTGGGTAGCCATCGTGCTGCTCTCTCTGCTTCTGCCTCACCTTGGCTGCCAATCGTCCTCCCAAGCACAGTTACTGTGGGTAGGGAATACACTGTTTATCTTAAGCCTTTGGCTATAGCCTGAACACAACACCCTTCAATGCAGAACAGTCCAACTTCATCCAAGCTCTTCTCTCCTGAAGGACAAGAAACTCCCCTTCACCGTCCTATTTATGCCTCACACCAGTCTGAAGACAATTTCCCAATTTTTGCTTTTGTCTTAATTTGCCAGGATGCTATGGCAAATACCATACAATGAGTTGGCTTAAACAACAGGAATTTATTGAGTCACAGTTGTGAGGTTAGAAGAAGTCCAAAATCAAGTTATCGGCAATGCTTGCTTTCTCCTGGGAATCTGTGGCATCCTGTTGCTGGCTTGCCACAATCTTGGGGTTCCTTGGCTTTCCCATCACTTGGCGAAGTTGTTTCCTTTCTCTTCCAGGTTGCCACTGACTTCCACCTCTGGCTCCTTCCTGTGACAGTTCTCTTTCTAAGGCCTCCAGTATTTAAATAAGACCCACCCTCATTCAGTTGGGCCACATCTTAACTAAAAGTAATGCCTTCAAGTATTCCTATTTACAATGACTTTACACAACAGAGGAATGCAGATTAAGATTAAGATTATGCCTATGTTGTGGTGCATAATTCATAGCTTTTATTCTTTCTTCAAACTAAATCCACTTCTGCTTGTTATTTTGCTCAATATTTGGCACAGAATCAAAAAAGTATTTTGTCTTTTCAGTTGAAATGAAGGAGAACTGCTTCAAGGCACCTGTGCAACTGAGCAGATTTTAGGCTGTGCCATGAACTATTCTGGTAGCAAAGCTCCCCAGACGCTTGCTCAAGTGCCTGATTGAAATGAATAATGAAATGTAGTAGGAAGATTTGCATAATCTTCTACAGATTTGCAAAAGTGAAGTCTGTCTTAAAAGATGATGAGTTAAAAATTAGGAGTTATAAAGACACTGCCAGCGCTATAACGAAATTTTTTTTTTACTCTTTTTAACAGTACTCATGTTGCTGATCTAAAAACAGAGGAAGAAATAAAAAAGAAAGAGCAAGAAATTATGAAGGAGAAAGCACGTTTTTAACTAGCAAAACTCTTTGAGGCCAGTGTGAATTATCTGAGTATGAGTTATAGGTTTTTTTGGATACTTGTTCTATATGGCAAAGAAAAATTAACTGAGACTGAAGGACTATGATATTCTCCAATAATTTGACCAGCAAAATTATGATAAATGAGGAGAAAGTGATAAAAACTGCTTTTTGTTCGAGTTTGAAAAATGTATCACACTATGATTTTGCTATATTTTATTACTGTCTTTTAAGGAAGACCCATTAAGTGTAATTAATTTTACTCTCAATGTTCTGGAATTAGGATACATACATTTTATGTCATATTTTTAGTAAAGTGTGGCAGACAACAAGCTTTGGACTCTAGACTTTGCAAATTTCAAATTAGCTTGCTGATCATGGTATCAAGAAAATTCTCTTCCCTGCTCTGTCTCTTCCCTTCTCTTTCTGACAGGATCAGTCAAAACTACTCAGGGAGCTTCTGAGGATTTCATGAAAGGGCCACTACTGTAATTAATTCATGTCAAATCATCACAATATTGCAAAAGCTTCTTTTTTTCCAATCCCAATAATGAAATACACTTCAGCAACTGGTATAAAGGCAAATCATCTTATTTAATTTGCATTTAAAATTAATATATATTACACAATGTTTATTTGTACTGACACATTTTAATTAGAATAGTCACATTATCATTCAATAACAAAGACGCTACATAGTACTTCATTCACGCATCTGAATAAAAATGACAGGGAATATTAATGTGGTAACTACACAGCACTCCAGAAAATTGTTTTTGGTTTCTATAACTGCATTTTATTGCTGGTGGCCACAGTGTGAAATTGTGGAATTTTGGGGAGACATTCACATACTTAAAGTAGAGAGAATGTATATTGAGCTCATAATCTTGAAAATAGAATTTTGAAGTTGAGAACTAAGACATACTATGAAGAATTGACTTAAATATAGAGCAAAGATTAAAATTCCTATGAACAATTTTCTTCTTCACTATATTTTTTTCTATATATTTTGAGTTTTTGTATGTATTTGATGTGTGCATCAGTGTGTATATCCTCATATGCAAATACAAAGTATATCAGTGCTGTGAAACTATTGTCAGCTACATGTGCATTTGAGATAAAGATGGAGGAGAAAATTTTGTTCACCAAAATCCAACTTCTTAAAGTGGAAAATATTTCTCTTTTCTGTTTTACACTTTCCCACCTCATTTAACACCAAAGTTTCTTAAAAAAAAAAAATGCATATAATGATTGGAAACTAATTTGTTTCTACAGTAATCTTGTCATTTCAGAGAAAGCAAGGTTACAGACTGTATATGTTTTAGACTGTCTTTCTACTTTTTGCAAGAAAAATGAAAATATAGTGAGTGTCTTAGAAAAGCAGTGATAATGCGTTTCAGTTATCCTCACATTGCACATGTCTGAGTTGACAAAGTTGGAATTAACAAATGATTATATGCTGGTAACATGAGCTAATAGAAAATCATACAGAACTTTTGGGGATCAGGATAGTTGTACTTTGATGCAATAGGTTAAGCTGTGAGTATATTAACTACCATTTTGAGGCTTGGTTTCCACATACCTATAAAATTAGGGAATTATGCTATTAATTATTTGAAATGCATTTCTAAAAGTCTACCTGCTTTTTTGTATTTAAAAAATTACTGACTCACTTTAAAAAAGGGTTAACCCCATACTTGGAAACCTGCTTTCTTTCATTTATATCTAGATTATCTGTAACCTATAATTTAATTTTAAGGTCGTTAATAATTGCCAGTTCTCTACTGTTTATATATTGGAAGGAATATAAGAAACTATAAGTAATGTCCTGAAAAAGAAATACATCAAGAATTTGTACGGGAGAAGAGGCAAGATGATATTGGTTTAAGTGGGCACTCACCATCTCTTTCACAAAAAAAGGCTGAGTGGGGGCAAGATCCTGCCTGAGTGAGCTGTTTGGGAACCCACAGAGCAGAAGTCTTCAGGGCATCAATCTGGAGGGAGCTGGACAAAGAGATAAATTGCTCAAGTTGCTGCTGGCTTGTTTCTTGTTTGCTGTGTTTGCCTTTATTGTGTATACCAATTTTGTCTACCAGTGCTATCTCTTTTCCTTCCTTCATCTTTCTATCTTCCACTTTCTGTTGTTGTTCTTATATTCCAATTCTCTTTGTTTAGCCCTCAGTTTTTCTGGTTTTTATTTCTATCTTGTCTATCCTGTTTTCTTTCTTTTATTAACTTTTTTCTTTTTGTCTTTTCCTTTTGCTTTCCCTCTCTCCTCATCATTCTGGCCTTTTAATTCAGTCTATATATTTCTCTCTATTCAGTTTCCTATTTCACTGTTGGTATTCCACTTTTTTATTCTTATTACTCTACACTGCTTATATGAGTTAAATATTCAGTTTCCAAGGTCCTATATGGTTCCTCTTCTAATTTTTACTGTTATTATTACTATTCTTTTTATTTTCTTACCTCTTTTACTTTCTCTGGCCCTAATCTTTTTCCTTCAAGGGAACATAGAATAAGAGAAAAAAAGTGTCAAAGAGAAAATGTAACACACACACAAAAACAGCAACTAAATAAAACCCTAGAGTAGAGAGAGAAGCTAATCAACTGAATAAACCCATCAAGATAAAAAGATGACCAGACAGCAACAAAACATTACAATCTATAAGAAACAGGAAAACACGGCCCAGAACAATGAACAAACTAAAAACCAGGAATATGTGCAGAACATCGAACAACTAATCAAAGCTGTCCAAACAAATATCATGGACTGACTTAATGAAGTGAAGGAAGAGATTAAGGATATTAAGAAGACACTGGGAGAACATAGTGAAGAAATTATAAACATACATAAAAAGATAACGGATATGATGGTGATGAATGGCACAATACAAGAAATCAAAAATGCACTGGAAGCACACAACAGCAGATTTGAACAGGCAGAAGAAAGAATTAGCGATGTGGAAGACAGTACATCTGAAATCAAACAAAGAGTATAACAGATAGATAAAAAGATAGAAAAAATCCAGCAGGGACTTAGGGACTTGAATGACAACACAAAACTCAAAAACATATGCATTATAGGCATCCCAGAGGGAGAAGAGAAGGGAAAGAGGACAGAAGGAATGTTGGAGGAAATAATGGCTGAAAATTTCCCAACCTTATTGAGGGAGATGGATGTACATGTCCAGGAAGTCCAGCGCACTCCAAAGAGTATAAATCCCAACAGGCCTACTCCAAGACATATACTTGTCAAATTCTCCAATGCTCAAGACAAAATGAAAATACTAAAAGTAGCAAGAGAAAAGAGTACCATCACATACAAGGGAAGCTCAATAAGGTTAAATGCTGATTTCTCATCTGAAACCATGGAGACAAGAAAGCAGTGGAATGACATAGTTAAGGTATTAAAAGAAAAGACTTCCAGCCAAGAATTCCCTATCCAGCAAAGTTGTCATTCAACAATGATGGAGAGTTCAAAATATTCACAAAGAGAAATTAAGAGAGTATGCCAATAAGAAACCTGCCTTTCAAGAAATACTAAAGGGAGCCTGCAGGTTGAAGGGAAAAAACAGGAGAGAGAAAGGTGGAGAAGAGTGTAAGAACAGCTAAAAAGACAAAAAGAGAAATAAAAACAACATATGACATACATAACTCCCCCCCCCCCGCAAATATGGCTAACGTACGTAATTCCTTAAGAGTAATAACACTGAATGTTAATGGATTAAACTCACCAGTCAAGAGACACAGATTGGCAGAATGGATAAGGAAATATGAGCCATCTATATGTTGTATACAAGAAACCCACCTTAGACCCAGGGACACAAGGATACTGAAAGTGATGGCTGGAAAACAATCTTATAAGCAAACAATAACCAAAAAAGAATGGGAGTATCTATACTAATATAGGACAAAATAGGCGTTAAATGCAAAACTATTGTAAGAGAAAAAGATGGCCACTATATATTAGTAAAAGGGGTAATCTTTCAAGAAGAAAGAACAATCATAAACATTTAAGCACCTAACCGGGCACTTCAAAATACATGAGGCAAACACTGGAAAAACTACGTGGAGAAATAGATGCCTCTACAGTTATAGTGGGGGACTTTAATACACCATTATCACCATTAGACAGAACATATCAACAGAGAATCAATAAAGAAACAAAGACTTTGAAAAATACATTAGAGGATTTGGACCTAACAGACATATACAGAACTCTACACCCAAATACAGTGGGATATGCATTCTTCTCCAGTGCACATGGATCATTCTCCAAGATAGTCCTCATGCTCAGCCACAGAGAAATTCTCAATAAATTCAGAAAGATTGAAATTATACAAAGTAATTTCTCTGACAACAATGGAATGAACCTGGAAATCAGTAAGGGCCACAGAACCATATTAGGCACAAAGGTATGGAAGTTAAACAACACTCTTAGATATACAGTGGGTTAAGGAGGAAATCTCAAAAGTAATCAGTAACTACCTTGAAATGAAAGAAAATGACAACACAACCTTTCAAAACCTATAGGATACATCAAAAGCTGTACTGAGAGGGAAATTCATAGCCACAAATGCATATATCAAAAAAGAATAAAGAGCTAAAATTGAAGACCTAACTGCACACCTGAAGGAATTAGAACAAGTACAACTAACTAACTCCAAAGGAAGTAGAAAGGAGGAAATAACAAAGATTAGAGCAGAACTAAATGAAATAGAAAATAAGAAAGCACTAGAAAAAATAAAACCAAAACCTGGATCAATAAAATTGACAAACCCTTAGCTAGACTAACAAAGAAAAAAAGAGAGAAGTTACAAATACACAAAATAAATGAATTAGGGGCTATCATCACTGACCCCACAGAAATAAAGAGTATTATAAGAGAATACTTTGATAAATTATATGCCAATAAGAAGGATAATTTAGAGGAAATGGACAAATTCCTAGAAACTCACAAGCAACCTACATTGACTAAAGAAGAAATTGAGGGAAACAGATGTGGCTCAAGCGATTGAACTTCTATCTACCATATAGAAGGTCCAGGGTTTGATTTCCAGGGCCTCCTGGTGAAGGGCAAGCAGGCCCGCCCAGCAAGCTGGCCTATGTAGCAAGCTGGCCCACATGAACTGCTGGCCTGTACGGAGTGCTGGCCCATGTGAAGTGCTGGCTCGCACATAGAGCTGGCACAACCAGATGATGCAACAAAAAAGAGGCACAGAAGATAGAAAATAAGAGATGCAGCAGACCAGGGAGCTGATGAGGCACAAGAGATTGAGCGCCTCTCTCCACTCCATAGGGACCCAGGATTGGTTCCTGGTGCCACCTAAAGAGAAGAGAAGCAGACACAGAAGAACACAGAGAGCAGATAGCAAGCACAAAAACAACGAGGAGGAGGTAAGAATAAATTAAAGAAAAGAGAAGAAATTGATGAACTCAACAGCCCAATCACAAATAAAGAGATAGACTCTGTCATCAAAAACCTCCTAACTAAAAAGAGTCAAGGACCAGACACCTTCACAGGTGAATTCTATCAAATATTCCAGAAAGAACTAACACTAGTCCTACTTAAACTCTTCCAAAAAATAGAAGTAGAAGGAATATTGCCTAATTCTTTCAATGATGCCAACATTACCCTAGTACCAAAGCCAAACAAAAATGTCAAAGAAAGGAAAAATTACAGACCAATCTCTCTAATGAACCTAGATGCTAAAATCCTCAACAAAATACTGGCTAATCACATTCAACAACATCAAACGAATTATACACCATGACCAAGTGGGTTTCATCCCGGCTATGCAAGGATGTTTCAAAATAAGAAAATCAATCAATGTAAGACACCACATAAACAGATCAGAAGAAAAAAAATCACATCATCATTTCTACAGACACTGAAAAAGCGTTTGACAAAACAGCACACTTTCCTGATAAAAACACTGCAAAAGATAGGAATAGAAGGAAACCTTTCTGAACACGATAAAGCGTATATATGAAAAACCCACAGCTAACATTATATCAATGCTTTCCCTAAAAGATATCCTAAAAGCTTTCCCTCTAAGATAGGGAACAGGAGAAAGATGCCCACTATCACTGCTCCTATTTAACATTGTGTTAGAAGTACTTGCTTGAGCACTTAGGCAAGAAAAAGATATAAAAGGCAACCAAATTGAAAGGAAGAAGTAAAAATTTCACTATTTGCAGGCAACATGATCCTTTACATAGAAAGCCCAGAGAAATCTATAAGAAAGCTTCTAGAACTATAACTGAGTTCAGTAAAGTCGCAGCTTATAAGATCAATATGTAAAATTCAGGTGCATTTCTGTACATCAATAATGAGCAATCTGAGGAGGAAACCAAGAAAAAAATACCATTTACAATAGTAACTAAAAGAATCAAATGCTTAGGAATAAATTTAACTAAAGATGTAAATGACATACACAGAAAACTGCACAACACTGTTAAAGGAAATCAAAGAAGACTTAAATAAATGGAAGAATATTCCCTGTTCATGGATAGGAAGACTAAACATCATTTAGATGTCTATTATACCCAAACTAATCTACAGATTTAATGCAATCCCAATAAAAATCAACACAGCATTTTTTACTGAATTGGAAAAACTAACTGTGAAATTTATTTGGAAGGGCAAGAGGCCCTGAATAGCCAAAGATAAATTGAAAAAGAAAAATGAAATTGGAGAAATCTCACTACCTGACTTAAAAACATAGTACAAAGTTATATGGTCAAAACTGCATGGTATTGGCACAAGGATAGACATACTGACAAATGGAACTGAATTGATAGTTCTGATATAGAGCCTCACATATACAGTCATCTGATATTCGACAAGGCCACCAAGCCCACTCAACTGGGAGAGAATGACCTCTTCAACAAATGACGCTTGGTGAACTGGATATCCATATCCAAAAGAATGAGAGAGGAACACCATCTCATACCTTATACAAAAATCAACTCAAGATGGATCAAAGATCTAAATATAAGAGCCAAGACCATAAAGACTTTGGAAGATAATGTTGGGAAACATCTACAGGACCTTGTAATAGGAAATGATTTCATGAACTTCACACCCAAAGCACGAGCAGCAAAAGAAAAAAATAGATAAATGGGATCTCCTCAAAATTAAAAACTTTTGAACTCAAAGGCAGTTATTAAGAAAGTAAAAAGGGAGCCTATCCAGTGGGAGAAAATATTTGGCAACCATATATCTGATAGGAGCCTAATATCCAGCATATATAAAGAAACCTAAACCTCAAAAATAAAAAGACAAACAACCCATTTTAAAAAAAAATGGACATACGACTTGAAAAGACACTTCTACAAGGAAGAAATACAAATAGCTAAAAAGTACATGAAAAGATGCTCAACATCACTAGTTATTAGGGAAATGCATATCAAAACTACAATGAGATATTATCTTACACCCATTAGGCTGGCAGCTATTAAAAAAACAGAGGACTACAAATGTTGGAGAGGGTGTGGAGGAATGGAAACCCTCATCCACTGCTGGTGAGAATGTAGAATGGTCCAACCATTGTGGAGGACAGTTCCTCAAAAAACTAATTATAAAACTGCCATATGATCCAGCAATTCTATTGCTGGGTATATACCCAGAAGAATTGAAAGCAAGGACACAAACAGATACATATACACCAACATTCATAGCAGCATTACTCAATATTGCCAAAAATTGTAATCAATCCAAGTGCCCATCAACAGATGAATGGATAAACAAAATGTGCTACATACATACAATAGAATATTACTTATCTGTAAGAAGGAATATAGTGCTAACACATGGGATAACATGGATGAATCTTGAAGACCTTATGTTGAGTGAAGCAAGCCAGACATTGAAGTACAAATATTATATGAGCTTAATGATATGAATTAAGCAAAGTGAGCAGATTCAGAGAGCTATTGTCTGGAAGACAGGTGTACAGGAAATAGAAAGGGAGAAGAAGGTTGTGAGCCAATGCCCATAAGGGCGTAATCTATGATAAGGTAGAAGTGTGTAGTTGGTCATTGATGGGATATGAGAGGAGGGTAGTGATACTATCGGATTGGGTGGTGCAGGTTTGACAGGTGGGTAGAGTGTGAAGGGTGGGTTGGATGGTCTGTGGAACTGGGGTGAGGGTTGGGGGAGGGACCAGGTGAACACTGGGGATTGGCAAGTATGTGGTTGAAGGTACAAAGTTGATAATGCTCTTATGGCAATATAAAAAGAAAGGGTTACTGGTTTAGGGTGTTGGGTGAGGGGCATTTGGGACAAGGCACACTTGGGGCAGGTTTCTAGGGAGTGTGAAAGTTATCATTTTGCAATAATGTGTTGTATCAGTGGGTGGAGACCCACATAATGAGTGGGAAGGAGTTGGACTCCCAACCTGGGGAGGACCAATATGTTCCCAAACAGAGGAATGGGAGTCACTGGAGAGCATGGGCTGTTCCTAATAGGGGGGGACAAACCAGTGTGTCAAGACCTCAGTGCTGTTTCAAGTAACTATGAATCTTTTCATACAAAGAGTAAAGCCATGTGGTCGCCATGTGCCCTGAGGAGTGGGGAAGGGAGGAACAGAATAGATGGAACAGTGGGTATTTAGTGGGCAATGGAAGTGTTCTACATGATCTTGCAATGATGGACACAGGCCATGTTAAATATCATCAAAATTTACACAACTATATTGTCTAAAATATAAACCATAATGTAAACCATTAACCATGGTTAGTAACTATGTTTCACTATTTGTATATCAGTTGTAACAAATATGCCATCCACATATAAAAAGGTATTAATACAGGAAGGGGGAAAGGGGGAAGGATATTGGGTATATGGGAGTCCCCTGTATTCTGTATGTGACTTTACTGTGACCTAAAACTTCTTTGAAAACAAAATAAAAAAAAGTAGGACTCTGAGGAATAAATAGAAGAAAACGTCACTATACATACAGAACAACAGATATTGCAGTGATAAAAGGCAAAATGTCAAAAAAAAATTTAAAAATATTTTTCATTATTTTTAATATGCCACTTTTAAAATTTTATTTTATCGTTAGTTTTTAAATTTTTTAAATATATTTTATTTCTTATATTTAAACTTATTATTATTTCATTTTCCTATTAATTATATTTGGCTATTGTCATGGCTTCATTTTTGAAGAAGCTTTAGATCACAGAGGGTTACAACTGGGTCAGGGGAGGATCATTTGTTTGGGGTGTCAATGATGGGACATCCATGGGAGGAAGTTCACCTGGACATACATATAAGGTATATAAATGTGTTCACATGTTCACGGGGCCTTGTCACAGTGGGTGGAGACTCAAACAATAACCGAGAGAATATTGAATTCTCATCCTGGAGAGCTCTGCCACATTTTCTAATGGAGTAGCAACAGTCCCCAAGTGCAGGGGCAATGACTGGCGAAGGAGGATTTTCATTGATGGGCTCTTGATATTGACAACTATGCTTGTGAGCCTTTGCTCTTGAAATTGAAACTTAGCCTAGTGTTGTCGGGTGCCTAAGAGTTGCCTCCTGAAAGCCTTCTTGTTGCTCAAATGTGGCCTCTCTTAAGCCAAACTCAGCATATAAATGCATTACCATCCCCACAGCATTGGACATGACTCCCAGGGATGAGACTCCCTGGCACCGAGGGATTACTACCAAGCACCAACTATCAATGCAACTGGAAAAAGACCTTGAATAAAAGGGGAGAAAGGTAAAGACAATGAGTTTATATGGCTAAGAGACTTCAAAGTGAGTTGGGAGGTCATCCCAGAGGTAACACTTATGCACATCTCAGCAGGATCTTATAGATTGCCAAAGTGGATACTACCCCAAATAGTGGGGCTTCTGAGGGCTCTGGAGACACCCAGGTCCTATGGTCAGGGCAGGTAGCTCTGGAGTTTGGTGCCTTGCCAGTGGGCCCTACTTTGGAGTTTGTGTTCCTGAGAGTGACAGAGATGGACTCAGTTATGGCTTCCCTACACGTGGCTCATCTGTCCCTTCTATTTGAACCTATACTTGGTGCTGGAGTTTGGTAGGTGTACATCCAAGAGACTTGAATCTTTAGGCTGTCCATGTTCCAGCTGGGCCCTAAGCCTCAGCAGAGTTGCAACTTCTACTCTCCAGTTCATTGGACTCACTCAGGACAACTAACATGGATGTGAGGATGGACAACCACCATACCAAGGAAATGAGAGAGCCTACAACTGCAAACAAGAGTCCCATCCATCGGCTGTGTAGGATTGAAGCCCTCTCTCAATTAGAGGTAGAGTGGTCATCACCATCCCAGAATCATCAGGATTGGGGAATGAACTGTGGACTAGAGTGGACTTACTGCTATTCTACTATAGACTTATTGTGATTCTAGCAAGGAAGAAAATACAGCATTGATGTGGAGGCAGTGGCCACTGGAGGCTCTGGGGGCAGGGGGAGGGAAAAACAGGTGTAATAGGGGGGCTTTTTTGGGACTTGGGAATCATCCTGGATGACATTGCAATGACAGATATAGGCCATTTTATATGTTCCCATAACATGCAGAATTATGTGGGAGAGAATGTAAATTACAATGTGAACTATCATCCATATCAGTGGCAGTGCCCCAGGATGCATTTATCAATCACAATTAATGTGCCACACTAATGAAGGATTTGTTTAGGTGGGAGGGTGTAGGAGGTGTGGGGAACGGGGCACATGGGAATCCTCATATTTTTTTTGTGTAACATTTATGTAATCTAAGTATCTTTAAAAAAAATAAAAAATATATTTAAGAAATTTTGTAAAATAAAATCACTACTGTCACTCTATTTTATATTTAGAAAATAATGAATTCCAAAAGGTTCCTCTGCTTACAAAGCTACAACATCCTAGTAAACCTATTTTATAATATGCATACTGACTTGAAATAAAATGTTAAAATTTTCATAAAATACAATTAACTCCATGCCCTCTTTTCACTGTATATATTGTACCAAGAACATTCCAGAAATTGATCATTCTGAGCCAACTGACACTCATGTACAAAAATGACATATAGTCATATAGAGGTGAAGATTAATAAATTGTCATAATTCTGGTTGAGCCATGTTTACATTGCCATTCTATGAATAAGTTTTTTTGTGTTAACGGAATAACTTGACAATTCTCAGAAACCCAGATTACTTGAGTGAAAATTCAATAAGTAAGTTAAGAATACCAAATGGTAACCAGGCCTTGGGGAAGTTATAGAATTGAATCACAACTTTTATTTTTTGACAGTTTGTAGTGTAGCTCTGGTGGTCTGTTTCAAAATCTGTCAAAAAGATGATAACTGGTCTTAGGAGTTTAGTTTGATTCTTAAACCAAATAATCAGACAGCCTCTCTGGCATTACTGCCTTTGGCCATTTAGAAAAAAAATAAAAAAGAATCTGAGTTTTGAAAGAGCAAAACCATTAAAATCATCAAATTGTTCCTGTGTACTAGCAGAAGCATTTGCTAAGTTTTACTGCATGAACATCCAGTCAAGGCAACCAGATAATGAAGGCTTTTTCCCTGATGTCAATAGGACTCGACAGCAAACACATCCCCAAAGAAATGATGTTTAACAATTATGTCATCTAAACTGATGGGGTAATCATCAACCTCCATTTGTTTCAATGGTGATTTTAGTTTCACTTTCTCAACATCAATAAAACAGTCACCCCCACACTTATTATATTGGATACTCAAGTAAAAGTGAAGGAAATTGACACTGGAGTCTCATTGCTTTTGCGTTGTACCAGGTTGCTGTTAGAAATCTATAAAGAAAAAGAGAAAACTAAGAAATATATTGATTATTATTGTATTTACAATATTATGTGACTGGAAAATTATTCATAAGTATAATTCATAATTATATTAGTCTGAGAGTCATTGAACCCAGGGGTTTCAAGTTACCTTATAAGTTACTTATTTTTAAATTCTGCTGTTTCTGTAGATTGCATCCATTTCTGTATATTACGTACCTTAAATTAAGCTATTATACCAAGGATCTTAAGGCAGGATCTTAAATCTGTTAATGATTCTTTGAGACAAATATTACCTACAAATAACAATAGCAAGTAGTTTTTATTGCATGCCTTCTATTTCTCACACACTGTGTTAATTATTTAATGTGCATTTTTTTCACTTGACTCTCAAAACTCTCCTGGGATGTCTATACTCTTAAAATCCATTTCACTGTGAGGAGACTGAGGCTGAGAAAGACTTCATGACTTTCCCAGTAAAAGTCAGTAAATGGCATTTATAGGTGTCTCTGACTTACCATCTGCCTGGATTTATACAAAAATCGTTTAGCAGATGTTTTTATTTCATCACCTAAAGAATTAGCTAAAGAAGCTTTTGTAAGTCTCCTACTTGATGCTACTTAAAGGATTCAAAATGGCCAGGCTATTAAAAACAACTACAGCAACAAAACACACACTTCTGGCCCAGTCAAAAAATTATATTACATCAATAAAGCAAAAAACAAAACAAAACAAAACAAAACTTAGGACCTGTCCAAAGAGCTGCTATCTCAAATAAAAAGAAGAGAGCTTTATTAATAGTCTATCAATTTGTGAATTGGCAACACCAAATAAAAAGCAGATATTCGAAAGTGTTGGGGGGTGGGGGGTGGGAAGGGCCATTGGGAATTTAAAATAAAAAAAGGGGGGGGATTGAGGGTGGGATGGGGTGGGGTAGGGTGGGAGATTGCGGTTGTCAGGAAAGTTATACTCTAGCGGTTTATTTGAACATCTAGGCAGTAGGAGACTTGTTTGAAGCTGATTGGTCAGAGTTTAGGTTACTTTTTCTCGTTCTATTTCTTGTAAACTTTGTCTCTTTTTCCAAGCTGCACATGCTTGGTCTGATTGCGTCAGACATACATCTTCTGCCACTCCTTTGCTCTCAACCAGTTTGTAGCACGGGGCTACAATTTGGAGTTCCTTTCACAGAACTCACCTGGCTCCAGTTGTGCCATCATTCATCAGACCATGGCTATTATTCTGAAGGCATATAACACGAAAGGGTAAAGAGTCAAGGCAGTAGGTTAGGCAAAGACAAATTTTACCTGAAGGGATTAGCAAGTGAAAATCTAGTCAGGGGGAAAGCAATTCTGGTATGGAGCTTTGGGGTGGGGGTGGGAGAAGGTTGCTAAAAGACAAGCTTCCTAAAGAGAGGACTTCTACTAAATATAAACTTAACTATTTTAAAATCCACACTTCTTATATTTCGCCTCAACCACTAAATTTTAAAATGCATCTATATTTACATATATTGATCGAGAAAGGGGGTGGAGTGGTGTCACATCTATAATGCTCCTATGATAGAGAAATGATAATTGTCCCATAATTCAGAGAACTAAGCTTAACGCTGAACAATATTAGAACTGTGTCAAGAGGCAGGTCAATATGGAAATTGCTAAATATTCTCTGGATGGTTAAATGCCACCAGAAATGTAAGAAGATAAAGAAAATTGTATTTTCTAGAAGTCTCTTCATGGGAAGTTCTGTAAATAGTTGGAAGACTGTTTACTTAAGGTGAGCCTCAGCTCCCCACCCCCACCTACCATTCTAAAAACCATCTTCTGAGGAACCTCTGGTCTTTTGCCAAGTGGGGAATGCAACTTTGGAGCTTGGAGTTTGGAAATGAATTCCTCAAGACAATATAATATTGCCTTTAGCAATTTCTTTTCTTCCCTTTGTAGTCTTCAGCTTTTTCCTTAAAAAAATTATAAGAGTTCAACATTTGTTTGACAATATTTATTTGAAGGAATATCAGATTATGAGCTTTCTTAGCCTACCCATGTGGTCTTAATCCATCCCTGATTATTGCAGACTTGGAGGGAACTTTGAGTATCTAGTCCATGCCACTGTTTTAGAAAAGCACTTAAATTATCATAAAATGAAGCAAAGAATGAAACCCCAAGCCAATAATACGAAGATAGTAAGAAAACATTTATATCACATTTTTCCTTCCTTCTGTATATTTTATTGCTTTAGTCCTTTAGTGTTGGAAGACATTCCCTAAACAAACCATAACTTTGACTCTGCAGGCTAAATCTATAAAAAGTTTGCCATTTTTAAATAATAAGCTAAATATCAGGAAGAAGACTGCTTTTCAGTTTATATGTGACTGCTTCCAATTTTTCCTGGAACATGGTGGAAGGTATTCATGTAGTTTGGAGAATAAATTGTATTTATGTGTGCTGTGCACCATAAAAAGACAATTTAATATCTGTATTTGCAGTGTTAAGTAGTTAAAATTCAAGTCTTCAAGTAACTAGTGGACTATTTTTTAAAAATTTGTTGAAGTATATCACTCATACATGAACATACAAAAAAATAAGTGTATAGCAATAGTTGTGAACTTACAAAACAAACATACATAACATCATACAGGGCTGTCATACCTCATCCTACCACCAATACCTTACATTGTTGTTAAACATTTTTAACTAATGATTAAAGAGCATCCTCAAAATATTACTACTAGCCAAAGTATTTTCCCCGAACCCACCCTATTTTTATTATTATTATTTTTATATCATTTATACATGAACATACGTAAACAATAAGTGTATAGTAAAAGCTATGAACTTACAAAGCAAACATTCATAACATCATACAGGGGTCCCATGCATCAACCCTCCACCAACGCCTTGCATTGTTGTGAGACATTTGTTACAAATTATGAAAGAATATTGTCAAATCTTACTAATAATTATAGTCCTTATCTTATATTTGGTGTATTTTCCCCTCAACCCACCCTATTTTTTTTTAAATATATTTTTATGATAGAAGTTGTAAACTTAAAAAACAATCATGCAAATGTGCAGAATTCCCAAACAACACACCACACTGTGGTGGAATATTTGTTACAGATTATGAGATAATATCATCTGATTTTTACCAGGTCCATAGTGTACATTTGCACACATTTTCCATATTCCCCCATTATCAACACAGTACATCTTTGGCATAGATGCAAGAATATTACATTACTCTTAACCACACTCCATAGGTCACTCCAGTTGCATTTTCCCATGCTTCTCCACATTCCCACCACCTTGCAATAGTGACGTACATCTGCTCTAGCTCACAAAGGACACTCTTGCCTCTGTCTTATCAACGACAATTCTAATCCACCTCTGGGTTTACTGTACTATTCAGTCCCTAGATTATTCTCTAGCTTTCTGTCAATTGGCATTTACATCCCTAGACTACCATTTTCAGCCACATCCCCATTTATAAACCAGTTGTTACTCACTATAATGTGTTACCATTAACTCTGTACAATTCCAAACTTTTTCAGTACAGCTAATTAAAACTCCTACATACATCAAATATCAAAGTCCATCTCCATCCTCCTCTTATCTCCTTTAAGAATCCACCATCTACCACCAGGTCTTGAAGATATTTTCCTACATTTTCTTCTAGAAGCTTTATGGTTCTTGGTTTTTATTCAGGTTTTTGATTCATTTTGAATTAATATTTGTATAAAGTATGAGATAGGGATCATCTTTCCTTCTTTTGCTATGGATATCCAGTTTTCTCAGTTCCGTTCATTGAATGGACTGTTCTGCTCAATCTGAATGGGTTTGACAGGCTAGTCAAAAATCACTTAATACACCAAATGTAAGATAGGGACTACAGTTATAGTAATATTTTGACAATGCTCTTGCATAGTTTGTAACAAATGTTGGTGGAGGGGTGATGTATGAGACCCCTGTATGATGCTATGTATGTTTATTTTATAAATTCACAATCTTTACTATACACTTATTGTTTATGCATATTCATGTATGAATGATATACTTCAATAAAAAATATATTTAAAAAAAAATCACTTGACCATAGATGTGAGGGTCTGTTTCTGAACCATCAATTCGGTTCCATTGGTCTATGTGTCTGTCTTTATGCCCTACCATGCTGTTTTTACCACTGTAGCTAGGTAATACGACTTAAAGTCCAGAAATGAGAGTCTTCCAACTTTGCTTTTCCTTTTCAAGATGTTTCTGGCTATTCAGGACCCCTTATCCTTCCAAGTAAATTTGATAATCATGTTTTCCATTTATTTAAAAAATGCTGGGGGTATTTTTTATCAGGATTGCATTGAATCTGTATATCAGTTTGAGTAGAATTGACATCTTAATGGTATTTAGTCTTCCAATCCACGAACATGGAATGTTCTTCCAATTTAGGTCTTTTTTTTAATTTCTTCTAACAATGGGTTGTAGTTTTCTGAATACAAGTGCTTTACATCATTGGTTAAGTTTATTCCTGAGTATTTGGGTTTTATCTGTCATATTTTATTTTCATCACTCTTTTGACACTTTGTTACTTTTATTGATATAATCTTCATTTCTAGATTCCCTTCCAGGCCTCTCTCTCCTGTCTTTTCTTTTCTTTTCAAGCTGTAGCACACCCTTTAGTATTTCCTGCAAAGGTGGTCTTTTGGTTACAAACTCTCTCAGTTTCTGTTTATCTGTGAATATTCTACACTTGCCCTCAATTTTGAAAGACAATCTTGCTGGTTATAAGATTCTTGGCTGGATGTTTTTCTCATGCAGTATCTTAAATATATCATACTATCTTCTTGCCTCCATGGTTTTTGGTGAGAAATTAGCACTTAATCTTATTGGGTATCTCTTCTATGTTATGCATTGCTTTTCTTTTGCTCCCCTCAGAATTCTCTCTTAGTCTTTGACATTTGACACTCTGATTAGTATGTGTCTCAGAGCTGGTCTATTTAGATTTTTTCGGCTGGGAGTACGTCGTGCTTCTTGGACATGGATATCTGTGTCCTTCAATAGAGTTGGGAAATTTTCTAACACTATTTCTTCAAATACTCCTTCTGCCCCTTTTCCCTTCTCTTCTCCTTCTGGGACACTCATGACATGTGTGATTGCACACATCTTTCTATCTTTTAGTTCCTTGAGACCTTGTTCAAATTTTTCCAATCTTTTCTTCATCTGTTCTTTTGTATGTTCATTTTCAGAGGCCATTTCTTCAAAATCACCAATCCTTTCTTTTGCTTCCTGAACTCTGCTATTATATGATTCCAGTGTATTTTTAATTTCATTTATTGCTGCTTTCATTCACATAAGATCTGCTATTTTTCTCTGTTTGCTTTCAAATTCTTCTTTGTGCTCATCCAATGTCTTCTTAATATCCTAAATTTCTTTAGCCACCCCATTGAATTTATTAAGGATATTTGTTTGAACATCTATGATTAGTTGTCTCAACTCTTTTATGTCATCTGGAGGCTTACCTTGTAACTTTAACTGGGCCATATCTTCTTGTTTCTTGGTGTGGGTTGTAATTTTTTGTTGGTGTCTTGGCATCCGGCTTTCTACATTATTTATTCTGGGTGCAGTTTTTCTCTTTAGTTTAGGTCTTCCTGCCCTTTCTCCCTTGCTGGTTGTGTAGTAGGAGCGAAGGATGTAGTTGGTGCTATAAGCTGTGGAGGTTCTGGCTGCCCTCATTGCCCCAAGGACCAGTGAAGCTTCTCCCAACTTTCTCCTTTGCCAGGGGAAGGGAAAGAGCCACAGCTGTGTGGAATAATCCAACTCATGCAGGCCTAGACTGTAGTTGCCAGAGAGATTGATAAGCTTCACACCCCTTTCTCCCCTGCCTGGGGTGGGGATGGAGCTGCAGGCATGGGCAGCAATCTCAGATGACCACAGTAGCCTCAGTAGACTTCCAATTTTTCAGTCTGTGCCAGCCAAATGTACCTGCAATTACCTGGATAGGCTGGTGCAGGGCCTTCCAGGTTCCTCCCTGCTAGAGGTGGGGTTGAAGACTAGGCTAGGGCTGCAGGCTGATCTGGGTGAAAAAACCGGCCTCTACCGTCACTATGATTTTCAGTCAGCCCGGCTTCGCTCATGCTGGAGGTGGAGTCAAAATGGCAGCAAGTGGCCTCCTTCTGACTTGGGCAGGCTCAAACTTTAGCTGTTCCTAGGGTTATACTTCAGCCAGCCGAATTTACTAATCAGTAGCTGAAATTGGTGGCCAACCATCTCTTCCTCCCCTGTTTTTGGGAAATAGAGCTTCCAATTCCTGCCACAGAATAGCTCCTGGGGTGGCTTGTGCTGCCAAGGTAGGATGATCACCGGCCTGTATTTTCCTGGAGAGGCTGGTGCAGGTCCCCTCAGCTTCCTCCCTGACCGAGGTGGGCCTGGGGCTTATGCTAGAGCTGCAATCTGATCTAGATGGAAAGAATCCGGTCCCTACCAATCATGCAGGAAGCTAAGATGTCGGCTACCGGCCTCTATCTCACTTGGACAGGTTCAAACTTTAGCTGTCCTTAGGATTATGCTTTAGCGCACCGAATTTACTTATCAGTAGCTGAAGTTGTTGCCCAACCATCTCTTCCTCCCCCCGTTTTTGCAAGTGGAGCTTCCAATTCCAGCCACAGAATAGCTTCCGAGGTGGCTTGTGCCTCTGGATGGGTACCCTCTCTGGCGTCAAGTGCTCTAGTTATGAATCTTCTCTGCAGATGGGCAGTCTCCTCCTTCCATTCTTTCAAGGATGTTGCAGGATGCACTTCTGGTCCCCTAGAGCCCCCAAATAAGTGCCTTAATAGCTCTGGGTGATTACTAACTGTCTTGTAGCAGGAGCTGATTCTGAGAGCTCCTTACTCTGCTGCCACCTTGCTGGTTGTCCTCTAGTGGACTATTTTTAAGTACAATGTAAACTATAATCCATCCTTATTGGCAAAGCTCCAAAATGTGTTCATCAGTTTCAATGAATGTACCACACTAATGAAAGAAGTTTTTACTGTGGGGAAAATTGGGAGGTGTGGAAGTGGGGCATATGGGAATCTCTTATTTTTTTTATTTAATATTTTTTGTAATTTAATTATCTTTTGGAAAAAATAAAATATATATTTAAAAAACAATCATTGCAGCCACCATGAGGAAAGTTGGTCATTCAACAGAATGTAACAGTATGATTTCCAAGTATTGAAAAAAAAGTTATTTTGATATAACACCAGTAGTAGAAATTGTGCTCCCTGCCAGGTAGCATGGAAGACTAGGAACCCTACTCCTCCCACTGCAACTGCACTAGAAGGTGGCTTTCCCAGCATCCCTTGTCACCTACAGTGGGCACATCTGCAGAGTTGGAGGAATTCTGAAATTCTTGCATGTGCATAGTAGAGGGTAGAAACAGAAATAGCTAGAGCTTTGAAAGTACCATTCATAACAAATGTTTTACTTTAAAAAACACTTTTAAACATTCACAAACATAGAAAATTATCCTTTGCAATTTTATTTTACTTGTATTATTGAAAGGTGGGGCAGTCAGAAATAAATTACTTGGATGACCTAAGGCTATTAAGACTTAGCTGCACATTGGAATAGAGACATCCTCCAGAGCTACGACTGACTAAAGATTTTAGCAGCTGAAAGATTCCACAGTTCATATGTACCTATATGTACCTATATATGTATGAGCAAATTGTTTCCTATATTTATGCTCAAGTTGACTTATATATTGAGAGTTTTGAGTGTTGAAATTATAATTTTCATTGAGGACCTGAGTTAAAAAAGACCACTTTTACAAATAAATAAGAAAATATTCAAATATTTAAGGTGATTATTTAAAATAGTTTTGGAAAACTATTAATATAATGTAAAATGAAAATGAATCAGTTTACAAGTTATATGTATGGTAAGTTAGAAATTGTTAAATATGTCTAAAATTTTGGAAGATGTAGTCATAGTGCTTATTTTAGGATGCCATTATTATGATTGATTTACTTCCATATGTTTTTCACTCTTTAGGTGAATATGCAGTATTAAAAACTCTAAATAGTTTTAAAAAGGATTTCCACTTTAAAAGAACCAGTTTAGGTATAATGTTATTAACAGTGAGTGGGCCAGACAACTGTTTCAGTCTCTATTCTGGTGCCCAGGTCTACAGCAGCACCCAAGCAGCCTAAGTGGGATCTGTTTCTTTTTAGGTATACATAGTCCTTGATTTAAACAACAATAACAACAACAAACGTTTTGTTATACTGAAATCAAATATGCCTTTGTTTTTCCTATTGTTACTGAAAAAATTGGTGTTGATAGTGATTGCTTGCTAAATTTATAAAATGCTTATTATTCTTTCCTATTCTTTCTTGCTGCGTGCACTCTTGCTTTCAATTCTCAATAGCAAGTAAATTGTACTTGCCAAATTGTACTTGTAGATTTGTACTTTCTAAATGTAGAGACAATACCTTGTTTAGGTTAGATAGTGTCTTAAAAACAAACAAATAAACAATAAGGTGTTATTATGCTGGTTCAAGGGATACTATAAAAATAAAAAGGGTTGACTATAAATAACAAGATGGCTATAATTGAAAGATTGTTTAAAATCAGAACTTTTTAAAAAAGATTTATTTTATTTATTTATCCCCCCCTTGCTGCTTGTGCTCGCTGTGTCCATTTGCTGTGCATTTTTCTGTTTCTTCTTGTCTCCCTTTGTTGGGACATCTTACTGTGTCAGCTTGCCGCAGGCCGGCTTGCCTTTACCAGGAGGCCCTGGGAATAGAACCCAAGGCCTCCCATATGGTAAACGGGAGCCCAACCACTTGAGCCACATCTGCTTCCCTAAAATCAGAACTTCTTAACAATGAATTTCTTTTAAGACTGCCAGCACTTATATACCATCATTAAGTTATTTATGGTACTTTTTGGAAATTCACGTCGTTCTACTCTGCTCCAACCAGATTTCACTAAATTAATCCATGAAATTTCTAAAAGAAAAACATACTGTCTATACTAATCCTATAGTCTTTTTCTTAACTCCTCCACCTTTCCTCACTGTACACACTGCATGTGCACACACATATACACACACATACACAAGCATGAGCTCACAGAGATGCACAGACACACTCCTACCATGAAATTTCTTTCATTCATGTGCCCACATTTATATTCCTTTAGGCAATTGCTTCATTTCTCTTTTTAGCTCCTTCTTATTCTTTCAATCCTATTCTGCTGAATCTTTGCCCATTTCTAAATCTACCCTTAACCAATCCCTTGCATTTTTCCTTCTACCCTGTGGATTCTTTAACATATTGCTGTCAGTCTCCTGACTCCTCTGAAGTATATGTTTTTCATATATAAGCACGATGTCCCATAGTGTTAATTTACAGTTCTGTTGACTACCCCACTTCCCTGTAATACTGCACCCTTTGCTCCTTCAGAACACTGATTCTCAGGATCAGGAGGTGAACATTCCTCAGTGCCCACTCCCACTTTCTTACGTTTGGCTGCACAGTATCTCAAATACCTTAACACTGTTATTTTATTTATACCATCTGTTTAACATATATCCTCATAACCTCTTACTCTTTTTTTTTTAAGATTTATTTTATTTATTTATTCCACACACCCCCATTGCTGTTTGTGCTCACTGTCTGCTCTCTGTGTCAGTTTGTTGAGTGCTTGTCTTCTTTTTAGGAGACACCAGGAACCCAACCCGGGACCTCCCAGGTGGGAGGAAGGCACCCAATGGCTTGAGCCACCTCAGCTCCCTGCTTGTTGTGTCTCTCATTGTGTTCCCTCCTTGTGTCTCTTTGTTGCATTATCTAATTGCATCATCTCGTGTCATCTTGTTGCATCAGCTTGCCATGCCAGCCCATCGTGTCAGCTTGCTATCTTGCTTGTCTTCTTTAGGAGGCACTGGGAACCAAACCTGGAGCCTCCTGTGTGGTAGACAGGCACCCAACTGCTTGAGCCACATCTGCTTCCCACCTCTACTCTTAATCCCTAATACACCCAGCCAACCTCCTACTGAGTCTATTGAAAAGTAGATCATCTATTTACTTTTGTGTTAACCACAGTGTTATAATTTGTATTATTATACAGTAATCTTCCTGGGAGCTGAATAAATGTTACTTAAATGAGTTTATTCTGAGACTTTAGAACAGAACTTGTCTTCCTTCCTTCTCTATTCCCTTTCACTAATCTCTGTGATTTTAATATCTATGTTAATACCGCTAATAATGTAATGATGTATCCTCACATCTTCCCAAATCTTTATATTCCAGTGAATTTTCTCAATTACTTTAATCATCCATTAGCACAGATATGAATAAGACCCTATTATCATTCAGAATAGCTCATCCCCAACATCTTTCACCAGGCATCATTCCTACACACTTACTTCTATATAAATTAGTTTTCATCCCTCTTTTCACCATTGTTTTCTTAGCTCCAATAAAACATTTTTGTACACTTATAAGTAAAGGTCTTATATTTCCTCTTGGTCAATAACTCTGGCAGTCTATTTAAAAGCCACGTATTTTTGATAAAGTAAAAGGTACTCTTTGGGGATTACATTCTTTTATTCCTATTAACTTTTATTATCACAATAGTCACATTTTTCTTACAAGTCAATAAATATATCAATATTTTATTTGGTCTGGTTTTATTAAAGATAAATATTAACATCTGGGTCTGTCTGTACTCTTCTTTTGTTTTTTTAATCTTTACTCTAGTAATATATATACAACCTAAATTTTCCCCTTTCAACCACATTCAAGTATATAATTCACTGCTATTAGTTACGTTCACAATTTTACATGCTATTAACACCACCATCCATTACCAAAACTTTTCCATCCTCTCAAATAGAGACTCTGGTCTGTATTCTTCTCACAAAGGCAAATAATCACAATGCAATTATGTATTACTGTTATTTATATATATTTTTGTTAGTTTTTCCAATTTTATTTGACTTTGTGTTAGCTTTCTTGGCTGCTCAATTCAAATACCATGAAATGCATTGGGTTAAACAATGGGAATTTATTCACTCACAGTTTTGAGCCTGGGGAAATGTCCAAATCAAGGCATCGTCAAAGCGATACTGTTTTCCTGATGAAAGGCTGCCTGTGATGCCAGGCTCCTTTGCCACATGCCAAGGCACATGGCAGCATTTGCTGGTCTCTCTGTTCTCTTCTAGGTTTCCTTGATTTCAGCTTCTTGCTTCCGTGGCTTTCTCTGTCCTTGTCCGAATTTCATTCTCTTATAAAGGACTTCAGTAATAGGTTATTAAGAGCCGTCCTGACTGAGGTGGGGTCATATCTTAACTGAAGCAGCCTCATCAAAAGGTCCTCCTTATAACAGGTTCTCACTCACAGGAATGGATTAACTTTAAGAACATGTTTTTTGGGGATATATTCAGTTCCAAACCACCAAAGACTTTAATGGTGATTTCTGAACTTTTAATGCTACAGTATACATGTTCTATATCCTTGAAAATATAAAAGGATATGTAAACTTAAAATTGATATCTCACATTAAAAACCTTGATGCATTTAACTTTCTATTATTTTATGATTAGAAGCTTCAAAAAGGTACAATGAAATTCGATTTTTGGATCTCGTAACATCAACTTTAAAGATTAAATATATCCCTGCCATTCTTTTTTTTTTTTTTTAAAAAAAAAACTTTATTTTTAAAGAAGTTTTAGATTACAGAAAAGTTACATTGAAAATACAGGGAATTCCCATATACCCCAACCCCTCCCCATCTCACATTTTCCCTTATTAGTAATATCTTACACAAATATGGTACATTTGTTAAAACTGATGAACAAATATTGAAGCATTGCTACTGACCATGGTAAATTGTTTACATTACGGTTTACGCTTTGCACCATACAATTTTATAGATTTTGACAAAACATATAATAGCCTATATCTGTCTTGCAAAATCATGCAGAACAACTCCTATGCCTTGAAAGTGCCCTATATTTCATCTAATCTCTCTGTCTCCCCTCGGAACCTAAGGTAAATACTGTGTTTCAGTTTTTCAAGAATAATGTTCATAGTTACATGCATGAGTATTGAGGGCTTGACATATTGGTTTGTTTTCTTTTATTACTTGAGAGATTCTTGTTCCCCTCCCTGCCATTCTTAGTAAACACTTAAGAGTATCATTTCTAAAAAATACTTCTTTGTTCCAGACTTCTTACTTACCTTATGACTAGGTCTTACAATATTCTGAAAGGAAGATATTATCTCCACAGGGATGGGAAAATGGAAGATCATATAAGTAAAATAAATTTCCCAAGGCCCAAATACTAATGATCCTGTTGCTAGGATCAAATCTGGTGACCATAGAATCTGGGCATATTCATTATACCATATTATAAAACTGGCCCAAAGTTTTTTAGTTAATTTACCTTTTCTGACTTTCTCTTGGGGTGATGAGTTCTATCATTTGTTACTTACTGCATATTCTTTAATTCTGTAATCACCTCATTTCATGTTTAAAAGCTAACTTTTTATCCTAGACTTCTGAGTTTTAGTGAATATTAGTCATACCCATTTTTTACCCATGGTTGCTCATCTCTTTTTTGCTCTCATTTCCCATTCCTCCACATTTAAATATTTCTGTGAAGTCCAGGTCTTTGGGCATGGAAGTCTTCCCTTCTCCAGTTTTGGTATGAAAAGTTTTATATCACATATGGCTGTTTATTAGTATTTTTCTTTTTAGGTTTTTTTTTTTTTTACTACTAACTTGCTATCTTAATGGTCACAAGTCTATTTTTAGTCAGTTTTTTTGAAAGTTATGCTCTTCTAGATAATTGTCCACTTTGTTTAGTAATGAATGACATAAAATAGCTCAAGGTTTTCTCTGTTTTTAAAAATAAACAAATCTTTGCTTTCACAGTTATGTCAACTTTTATATTTTTAATATTATTTTGTTTCCTCTTAATTTTTCTCCCATAAACTCTTGAGTCATTTGTCTGTTTCATTAATATTTTCAATCAACTAAGTTTAGATTTGGATGCTCTTTTTGTTGTTTCTTAATTTTCCATTTCATTAGCATAATCTATTTTCTTTTTAACTTTTTTGTATTTTTGTGTTTCATTCCATTATTTTTCTAATGTCTTGAATGAAATGCTTAGACCATTAATTTTCATTCTTTTTGTTAGTTTTTAACATACATCTTTTGGCAGGTACATTTTAAATTTTACATATAGCTATAATATGTAGTGATTTTGTCTTTTAGGCATATTTTGTAATTTTCATTATGATTTTTCTTTTACTCAAATACTATTTATAAGTATGTTTTACAATTTCCAAAATATTTTTGTATTACATTTTTAAAAAGTTCTTGTTTTTAAATCATTATTGTCTGAAAACACCTTGAATAATATTTCATACTTGTTAAAATTTGCTCTGTGGCTTAACACATGTTTAATTTTTAAATTACCCATATGTATTAGAAAATAATATGTATTCATTAAACATAGGATTCAGAATTTTTCTCTCTCTCTTTACACACACACACAAATGAATTAAATTAAATTTATTATTCAACTATTCCATTTGTCATCTTTTACCTCTAGCTCTTCAAGTTTTTTTTTTTTTTTTTT